>VCNE01000619.1:0-67071 GCA_009869805.1 Oncopodura yosiiana | reverse complement strand
ATTTCAACTCAAGAGAGTATTTAGTTGCATGTTGTTGGTTGGTTGGTGGTGGTAATGTTGTTGAGCTAGCATTTTTATATGTCTAATATTGATATATGTAACGAGCCGTTGTTGAAAATAGTATTTCAATCTTGTTATATAGGGGAGAGAATCTAGCTAGAAAGAAACAAAAAAAAAAGAAATTGGTTTCTATTGATTTTCTGTTCAACAAGAAAAAAATATATAAGAAGAGAGAGAGAGAGTAGAGAGAAAAGTTCACCTCAACTTCACGTGAGTAATTTGACCTTCGTTAAGTCATTGACCTATAGGTTTGTCATTGTGTGGTGCTTTGATTAAAAGAAGCTGTCCTTGTCTTACCCTCCCTTCGAAAATAGTAATCGATCTTATTTTTTTTCTTCCTCTTTCTCTATATTACTTTTTTCTATAATAAAAGTATATTCATGCTTCAGATTAGAAACTTGAAGAATCTATAATGTCTTTATTGGATACAACATTTCATTTCCTTTTTCCTTCAAGCTACAAATAGTCACTCTGTAATGTTAATGTTATAATGAAAATGATGCATAAAAGAATCATTGCAAATCTTCACCTTTTAACTACACCTTCATTATGCCTCTACAAATTGAGAACTCATGACTCTTTTCTTTCTGTCTTAAACATAAAACTCGTCGTAAGAATTGTGAGTGGAACTTTTACAGCTTAATAACAGTTGAGACATCCGGAAAGGTTCTCTTTACATTGCTCTCTACGGAATGGACAGAGGAGTTTGATACAGCAGTATAAAATCAAGTCGTCCCAGTTTTCTCACGTGAGATATGTTGTATAAGGTAAAAGAAGAAGTACCTGGTCTGGACAAAGTGAAAGGAGAGCAGCAACTCTCAACTCTTCTTATTTGGTTGTACAGATATGTGCTCATATTTTGTATTTCTAGTAGAGTCTAGGCTCAGATTACAGCAGTATAAAATCAAGTCGTCCCAGTTTTCTCACGTGAAATATGTTGTATAAGGTAAAAGAAGAAGTACCTGGTCTGGACAAAGTGAAAGGAGAGCAGCAACTCTCAACTCTTCTTATTTGGTTGTACAGATATGTGCTCATATTTTGTATTTCTAGTCGAGTCTAGGCTCAGAAAACTTTAGTGACATGAACATAGCGACAAAAGGAGAGAGAGAGAAAGAGAGACAGCTTAAAGGGAAAGAGATAGGCTAGAAGAAGAGAGACAAGTTTTCCCCACAAGATTGTCGGACTGCGGAAACCAAAGAGCAAGGAGAGTTGGAAACTTTCTTCACTTTGCTCTGTGCTCCTTTCTCTAGCCCATATCTTTAGCCACAGAGTGTACATTGTGCAAAAGTACAAGAGAAGAAGAAACAGAGAGAGAGAGAGACAGAGACAAAGTTGAAATAACACAGAAATAAGAAGGTAGCTAGCTACTCATTGTATGCACTCAAAGAGTATTGTAGAAAGTCTTTATAAGAAGAGTAAGAATAATAGTAACTACTTTTAGTATTGTGGAAATGCTAGTTTCTTTTTTGGGTATTAGGCCCGTCTTTCTGAAATGCCTGGCTGTATCTGGCATTTTGACATATGAGGAAGGAGAACAACAAGAAGAGTCTGTGAAAAGAATCACAGAGTCATTTGAGGACCGGAAAAAATTCTAATGTGAAACCATTATTCATATCTTTAGTGAAAACTTTGGCTGCTCCTTTTTTTCTGTCTGCAATGTGATGGTGACGAGGAGAAAGAATACAAAAGCTCTATATATCGTGGTTTACTATCGGAAAAGGAAAGGAAAGTAAAAGCAGAGAAAGACTTTTTGGTAGAACGTATAGCATAGCAAAAGGCAAAACACATTTGGATTGAAGGTGAAGACAGAGTGTTCTACGTAAACGTAGACAACTAAGTTTTCTTTTTATATAGTGTATCGACTGAGATGTTTTCTATCTCTTTTTTATATAGCATAAACATACTGCAGTAATCATAAAGAAATCTCTCAGCCCTAGTCCGTTTTTCTTCAGTTATAGATGCTAAAACGTTTTATATGCACTTGTGTATAAATGTATTATATATAGTAAGTCTCTTCTTTAGTCCAATCCACTTTTCGGAATCGAGTGGTAGCATACATCTATATATAATACCTTGATAGAAAATTGAGCACAAGATACGACTACAAATGTAATTCTTAAAAAAAACAAGAGCAAAAGGGAGATACTAATGCAAATAGCTACAGGCAACAATGCTACATAGATAAAAAAAATCATACATTCTTCATTACTCAGAATATGATTTTGTATATATATATATAATGAATTCCCTTTTGTAATTTTTTACAACATTAGTGAAGTACAGGAAGACTCTTTTTTTACATATTGTCTTACACCTTTAATAGCACTCATATTTCATTGAGAAAAACAAGATCAAAAAATGGCAAAGTTAAAATAAGGGTAAAGGACCAAAATAAATTTTGCCTGGACAGTGCAACGACTGCATCAATCTATGAACGAAATGCACCAAGAAAAGGAGAATGACAAGGAAAAATTGAGAAGTCTTGTCGTCTATATATAAACGCTCATATCTACAATAGCTTCTTCTATGTCGTGCTATACCTTAGTACGGACACAGTTTTGCAAAAAAAACTAGTCTTTTTGGACATTTTGCTTCTGGTGATAATACATATGTATATATACCCATATACTACATAGTCTTCTTCTGAACTATGGTCAAACTGTAAACTTTGTTTTTGCCCTATGGTCGACTGCTTGTATTATAAAAAAAAGTGAAAGTCCTAAGAAAAGTACAAAGTTGCTTGCCTGAGCAATATCTTCTCACTCTTTTCATATTGTGCACTCTGTAGAAGAAACTTTATGCCAATCCAAGGAAAAGAGTAATGATGTGCCAAGCGAGAAAAAAATGCAAAGGGAACGATTTTTTTTTGGAAAGTACTCCTCGTAGAGAAGAAACCTTGTACAAAAAACAATGGAAGGAAAGAAAGAGAGAAAAAGCACACACGAATTCTTAATTCTTTGACTCTTTTTTCCTATAATATTCATTCAACCAAAATCTTAACTTGGAAAACATTATATACAGTGGACTCTGTCTATAACGTAGAATCCCAGTCTTTTGAAGGAGTGAGAGTGGATCTACGATTTAGAGCATGTTTAACTCTTTTTGTTTGTAACTTGGGTATCCTTGAGAATTGACCCTTTAGTCTAAGTGAAAAAATGCATCTTTCATCAGCAATTATCACTTTTTGAAAAGTACTTTGAAATCAAAAATTTCAGTTTCATCAACTTTAGAGATGACTTTGGGCTGCTCCTATATAATCAAATAGTAGAATTTGACGTGAAAGTAAAAATTAATGACTCTCTTTATAGCTGTAAATATGTTATTTTGCTCCAAACTTTGATATATAGAGAGTTGGTCTATAAAGTGAAAAAAATTGGCATTACGTTATAGACAGAGTCGACTGTATTATCAAAATATAAGTGTACCCTCATATAGTTGCATATAAAAATCAGTGTGTGATATTTACCTTCAAAGACTCAAATTTATAGTCAACTTACTTTCTACATCCATACTTTTTTTTCTTTCTTGGCTTTACTTTTTTTACTCAGCACAGCACTTTTTCAAAAATCTCAGGTTACGCCTACATATATTTTCCATGTATACACAATGTGTCTAAAATAAAAGTAGAAAGAGAGACAAGAATTTTTTTCTTTCTACAGGCTCTCTCTGAAGAAGTTGCATTTTGACATGTAAGGAAGTATAAGTGAAAGTATATCTATGGTAGTTTCCTAAGGATCTATAGAAATCTTTTAGCACTACGTATAGACTACTTCCAAACAGAGAGAGAGAGAGATGTAGTATTATGTACACTAGTTAGTGCTAGAAGAAAAGAGACCAGGAGACAAGAGAGAAGAGAAGAGGAAAGAAGAAAGTCGAGTAGTTGGTGAAAGTTTAGGCTGATGGCTCTTGAGAAACAGCTCTAGAGCACGAAGTGTGTTTTTATTCATGTCGAAGAACTCTACTAGATACACTATATGTACTCACTACAATTTCTCAAATGTAGGCAAAAGCTTCTACACACAGACACATAGAGAATCCCTATAGTAACTACGATGACTGACTTAAGTACTCTTTGAATCTCCAAAATATATTTTATACACTTTCTAGTTTTTAGGACAACGACAAACTTGGAGTCCACTTTGATATATTAGCAAAAGAGAGAATCTCTGGTAACTACAGAAAACGAGTTTTCTCACTGTGAATATAATACACAGCCATATACATGTAATGGTACAAATGCATTATACGTACAAATATAGTAATAGCCTAACAGTGACAATTGGTTGCTGTTCTCTTGTACATAAACATTTCACTCTCTCTCTCTCTCTCTCTGTTCGGTGTTAAGCAGTTGTCACTCTGTGCACTAAAACATGTTCATTTAGCTTTCATTTGGTTTTACACGTTAGTAAGCTTTAAAAGGAGTATAAAAGTGGATCTTTAGTATTGTGAGTAGAGTAGAAGAGAGAGGATGTGGTGAGCTAATCCCAAGTACAATATATTTGAAAGGGTTGTTTGTGTCTCTCTCTTTTCTCTCTTCTGTGTTTGGGTAAAGATGCAAGAAAACCTCGAAATAAATCTATCATTTGTCACTCACTTTGTGATAGTAAAGAGACAGAGAGAAAGAGTAGCATCATTTTTTATCTTTAGTGAACATTAACTTTCCCTTCTGCACTGTTATGTTCGATTGGTTTACATCTTGCCAAAAGAGAGAGAGATAGTGAGTAAAGAGCGAAGAACACACACACACACATACTTTAGAAGTTGTAACTAGAGTACATGGTTTAGAAAAGAGATAAACTACATTACTACATACATACATGTTGTATACTTTTATACTTATAGCAAATATATTTTCTGGTCATGTCAGGCCATGTACCCTAAGCTGAACTCTTACTAAACTATGACTCTCCATGCTCTCACTCTCTCTCTAATATTTTGTAACCACTACACAATGTAATTCTACAACTTGCTTATATATCTATACTACATTTATAATCTTGATATACCCTTAACTTTCAATCTTGTTATATACATCTCTTGCGTATACAATTCCTCTAACTACATTGATTCATATAGATTCGATTGTGGGTTTATATTCTTGTCTGATTTGCTTTCTACACTTTATTCTCTCTTTATATCATACATAGATTTTCGTTCTTCTCATCTATAGAATGCACAATGCATTTGCACTTGCCTTATTGAAATTGGTCTCCTTGTATTATGTGAGATGAGTCTACCATAATTCATGTCATAGCTCAACTCTTGTGCAAAGGAATTTCTTGAAATTACATACAAATGAAACTTGTATACTTTTCTCCTGCTGTGACTCATTTTGAAATTTTATGTACATAACTTTACTTCCAGAAGGACAGTCAACACAAGAATCTCTTATTTTGTTATAGTGATCGTATCAGATATAATGTTGAAGTAGAGAAGAGTGTAGTGGAGAAAACAACTTGAGATTGGAAATCATCTTGTGTGATATATTTTGAATTGTATTTGTTACGTATAGCTTCTTAGTATATATACAAGTTTTAGTTTGTTGGTATATATTATAGATATATATATTGAAAAAGTAGTAAGGTGGTGGTGGTATAATATAATGTAGAAGTACAGGAGGAGCAAAAGGCGACGTGAAAGAGGCGGAGTGCAGAATTGTGTCTCTCTTGACTCTAACGATCTTCTGCTTCTGACGTTGAGAATTATTGCGTGCGATTCCTTCCTTTGTTTCCATATTATAGGACCAGAGACTTTTAACGATTTTCATAAATCATCACCGGATGCATTATTTTCTTCAACAAAAATTCCCCTGCTAAAATACCTTTCTATGCTTAGACTGCTATATAGTTTGTGTGTGTTGTCTCTCGTTCCACAACAGACTCTCTTCAGAAGGAGCGGACATTCACAATGACTTGCTAAGATAACAACAAAAGCTACTGTGTAATTTCCAGTGATATTATATAGAAGAGTTTATATATGCTCTTTATAGTTGGATCAACCAAGAATAGTTTGGTTGGCTTATTATCCTATTATGTGCTTTTGCCTCTTTTTCCACACATATATAGAAGCTTAGCTTAGAGATAAACTGACAAACTGAGGCAATTGAGGAAAACACAACTATGTGAATGTTATTTGTAGCTAGAAAACAACATGACCTTGTGCATTCCATAGCTTGACTAAAAGTTATATATAAACTTGCAAGGATATTAAATGTAATAGCGGATCTTTTAGATTAGATGAGTTATGGTCACTTTTACACAAAATTATACAAGAATATATGTATATATGTACTATATAACTATAGGTTTCTCCATTAAAAGTCATTAGTGACTTTGAGACTACTACAACTTAGTAGAGTTGGATAAATTGTAAATACATTTTGGGGGCTAAATGATTCTATGGTTTGTGATTTTCCTCCTTTGCTTTGCTAAAGGAGTTAAAGGACTGAGAAATGATAAAAGGTAGCACAAGAAGAAACTTACATGAAAATAATAAAAGTAATAAATAATGCTTTGGCAGTAAATTTGATATCAATTTCATTATTTCCACGCAAATGAGATTTTTTTCTCTTCTATATACTAAAGAAAAAACTTTGCATTCATGAATGCCTTAGAATTTGACTATATAGAAAAAAGAAAATCATTCTTTAGCAAACAGAGACGATTACTTTTGCCTAAAGCAAGAAGAAAAGAAACTTTTGAATCTCAGAAACCTAACTCGAATTCTCTTTATTCAATCGATACACAATAAAAGTGGACCAATCGCATTTTTATATATGAAATCAAAAAAAAAGAGAAGAAGACTTGAGGTCCTTCACTTCTTTTTTCAAGAAGAAAAAGAAACATCAGAGAGAGAAAGAGAAGTGCAAAACCTCCTTTTATTTTCCTTCATCTTTCTTTACATTCGACATTATAGATCTTCTCTCTCTCTTCGAAGATGATTCTCTTTCAACTCTTATACACACATTTCTTATTCCACTTTGTATGAATGCACTATATACTAACAACATCATGGAAACTTGGACTGAATAGATATTATGGTTTTCAACCGGATAGAATAAAAAAAGTATAAGAGGATGAAAAGGGCTAGAGTCACTGGATTTTGTTTTCTTTATGGTGTTACTCTTACTACACTATATACTATCACTAGTGCAAAACTATACACGCCGCTTGTTCTCTCTCTCTCTCTCATCCTTCTTGTGTCTTTTTCCATTCAAAGAAAAAAATTTTATGCTTTATTCTCTAGTTGTGTAAGCGTTAAAAACACATGAAAACGGGAAGAAAGAGAATTGAGTTTATGACTTAGATGATGATACTCTAGCTGACTAAATCAATAGCTTGTGTACATCCATCCACCAAACTATATTATTTTTAGATAGAGTTCCTCTTCAGAAGTCTAAAGTAAAAAAGGAGAAAATTCTTCTAATAAGAAGAGGTGAAAGGTGCGACACCGTGTTATTAAGCTCTATAGTTATGATATTGAACGCGATGTTGTTGTTATTCTACTTACCAAAAAGTATGAGAACTAAAGTACATCGATAGTCTACCGGTTCGGTTTATGGTTTAGAGGAAAAAGTTTTTTTATATCTTCTGGCTAAAAAGCAACTTTTTTTAACTTCCAGAAAGGTTTTATATACGAGAACTATATGTATAACCGCTTCAAAATATTGTTTTAGATTATGGTTGCTAATACTTTTTCCCTGTGTGTAAGAAACTTCACCGTCGTCATATATATTTATGTGAGTTTTATGTTCTTGATCACTTACATTTTAGCTTATACAACTCTTGAGACTTTATATGAGACATTAATAATAAAAAAAGTCACTTTCATTGCACACATAATTGTTTAAAAAAGATGCTAGATGCTATACATATGAATGATATTGTAAAACTGGATTTTTATATATTTACAATCTTGTAAAAAATTAACAAAATTTTTATACTCAGAAATTTCGCTTATTATATTTAATTGAATAAAATTTTTTTTCATACATTATATAGCAGTAAGGACTGTATATATATAAATATAAAATACACTTTAGAACAGAGCTAATCTTGAAAAGGGAAAAGGAGATGAAAAGAAGGAACTGGATATTCCAAGAAAAGGAAATTGATTCTCTTATTACTCCTCTTCTCCAACTTTCGATCAATTATGTCTATTACTTAGTTTCCCTCGAATAAATCTTCTCAAGACTATATAAATCTTAGTACATGTATTATATGTACTTCATTTCTTATATATAATATTACCTATATTACCTAAATCTCAATGTCTCACTTTTTCTAGTATGCACTAGTATACTACTAAACCGTGCAAATTAAATAGTTATAGAGTTTATTGCATCCATTAGTTGTAGTGCTAGCATCCTGCCCTCTCAGTTAGTAGATTAGTGGATAAGACAAGAGAGCTCATCATTCCTCTCACTATAGTCTCACATTTCTCAGCTCAATATCATATAATAGCACTATAGTCATTTTCACTATCATCTATATTATCATCATATGTACCATAAGCTCGTAGCTTTTTAAGACTGCAAATAAGAGGAGAAAAAAAAGCTTCAAGACTTTAGCACTTAAGAGTATAAAAAAAGTAAAAGAAATGACTCTACACCTACTACCTGACACCTTGGCAAAAGTGACTGCTTGCTCAGCCTTTTAATTGAGTTGCGCCTCTTGTTCATAGTGCCAACTCAGATATAATATTACACAAAAGAGATTTCCACGTACATCTATCTATATAATACTTACATGAAAGGAGTCTTGTGACACTTTTGTGAGACTATAATTCACATATAAGGGAGAATAGGAAGAAAATGAATTTGAGTGTCTTTTTTTCTCAACTGAAACGAAGAGTGGAAAGCAATAGAAATCAGAGGTGAAAGAGAGATTTCTTGTTCTCTCTTTTAGTGACACAAGTGTGAATGGGGAAGAAACAATCTATATAGCTCTATCTCTCTATCCTGTTTATGAGGACGAGATACATACGAGATTACATAAGTGTTGTCGGGTACAAGATATAAAGGGAAAGTCCTCTCATGATATTTAGGCAATATGTATATACCTACTGTTGAAAATGGGAAATATTCCAGTTTCAGTATATATACTTATATACCAATGCAATCTCTGATTTTCTGATATTTACTAGCTTGTTTGTTATAGTAGTAGCAACAGCAAAAGAGAGAGAGAGAGAAACGATAAAGACAATGGCGGCGAATTGACTTGTGTAATTGCAAAAGTTTTCCTCTAGACACATTAAGGCCAAATAGGATATGATAGCACTAGTAGTAACTATCTGTTTTAATTTGAACTGAATGATGTGTCGTATATATATATAACTATATACTATTGGATATAGTTATAATAATACCAATGGATTTTATGCTCTCTTCTTTTGTAGCATATACTTACAAACTACCCATGACAATCTGTTATCTCTTTCACATTAAAACCCTATTCAATTAGTGTAGATTGGATGCATCACCTAGATATAAGTATATATATATATATATATATATATATATATGCTTTGTGGCAGATCATTCAAGACACGATAATTGATTCTAAATATCAACAAGACTCTATAAGATCCAGATACTTTGAACCAAATGAGCTCCCTCATTTTTTAAATGAAATATAAATAAATATATGCACAAAACAGAAAAGCTAATAATAGAGAGTATATATAGTCATTCTTTTGAGATTTACTTCTTATAGTCACATAACAATAAGTAGAATGCAATCAGGTAAAAGATTTTTTCTTTGTAATTCGTTCATTAAAAAGAGGCATCATATTAAATAGATAGAGGCATCATCTTGTGTATTACAATAATGACACAGTGACATATGGTAATAGAGGTACGTGTACACATTTTGAACAACTTTGTAATACATATCTTACATAAATGTACCATATATTAATTATTGTTGTTGTATATATACACTATATAATGCTGATTTTTTAAGACGTTTTACGAGTGAGACGTACCGGAAGTAACTTACGAAAACTCTTATCTATAGTAAATATATGTCCATAAAATATATAGATTGATTGAGACAGATAGAGAGAAATTATTGAGAATTAATAAATAATAAATATGATGAGAGAGTATATATGTATATATGCCTATATGAATTTGTTAGGCCATGCCACTTTTATAACAATAATGTCTCGTTTTTTCTTGCTTTCAAAAATACATTTCTTTCATAACCACTCACTATAATACTATATGACTGTGTTTTATATATATATATATATAAATATTTCTTCTTATATTGAGTTAGTTTTGTAGGCTCATTGTCATATGGATATATATATGACATGGATGTGTGACGCGTTGTCTTATTATAATTTATTATATATTATGTACTTTTAAATAACACGGTCACTTTGTTTCTTGTCTTCATCTTCTTTGCATGAGTTATAAATATTAATAAAGAATAATTGTGTGAGCCGATCTTATGATCTGATGAATTATTATGATGATGTTGCAATATAGTTGATATAAATAATTCATAAGTATTATATGTTAAATATATATTCATTATCATATATATATATATATGTATTCTGTATTTACCCTTGGCAGACGCTTCAGACTATTTTTTTAAATGATTTTTATATATATGTAACAACTGTGTGTAATGTTTTACACATTATAAATAGAGACAAAAAGTAGCAATAATAATAATATAATAATAATAAATAAGACATGAAGAGAGTATTAATATTATTAGCTCAATATAACAAGCACAAAACGTTGTACGTGATGGATGCTTCTTCGACTAAACACATACAATATAAATATAAATTATATATTTTCTTAATTTAAATGTAACAACAATAACATATATGTTTCTTTTTGTATATAAATAATGTGATGATGTTGACGTAATAGCTAATAAATTGTGATATTTGACACGACAGAGTAACAACAATACAACAACAACATAATTGAGAAGTTCATTTTTTTTAAGTATATTGTGGTACATATGTATATTATATACTAATTATTAAATAATAACAGTAACAACTTAATGATAAATTGAGTAGTCGAACTATATATCATCAACATATAATATAATAAATAATGACAATTTTTGGTTGACACAGATTGCGAGACTCAAAAAAGGAAGATTTGTAGAGGTTGGTAATGAGACTATATGGGAAGAAATAAGCAGAGACTGTTTTTCTATTGGCATTGAATGACTACTATGCTCATAATAATAATTTATAATAATAGAGAGAAATGGAGAGCATTTTTCTTTTACATAGAATCATATACACTAATACTCTTAATATTTAAAGTGTTTATAAGTTAATGTAATAATAATAATAATAAGTTTCTCCTTTTGTGTGTATTAAGATACTCTTTGATAATATAAATCTATCATATATGTGTAGAGCTACTTAGGGAAACTAGTAGTGGTCCTACCGGGAATTGGGTAATTAATTATACAGTGTTTCTTTAGAAGTGTGCGAAAATACTTGAACAGTATATTTTTATATAATAATAGATTAATTTCACTCTTTAAATTTACCTTGCAACGTGGAACTGTACACTGTATATATTTTGCTTTTTTCACTCTGATTATATATATATATATAATTTATTTTTTATGTATATAATATTATGTGTACATTTTGTATTCTGTAGAATATATAATTACTATTTTATATTATATTTCCTTTGTCATCTGTTTTCTAGAGTTGCCTTGCTTAATTGGCCGCCTTTTATATGAACTTGATTTCACCAAGTGTATTTTATATATTATATATATATTGTTATAATTATTGTTTTAATATGTTGCACAAAAATATCCATCAGTTCTTTTATGTATTTAACGGATGAATTTGTGATTGTGATAAATATATATAGATATATTTAATTTTATTATGTAATTATTATTAGAATCCTCATTTCTCCACTATTCTTTTTTCTAGCTTGATTGCCTTGTTTCGAGACACACAGTAGAGAGAAAGAAAACATAGAGAGACGACGGAGAGATTTATTATTACTATTATTAGGTGTCTGTATATTGGAAAGCTTGATCGAGTACTGCACTCAGCTCACAATTTGGACTAACAGGACCTAAAGGCTATAATGCAAAAAATCCATTAATTGAAATATAAAGTTATTGAGGATATTACAGCAAGACAAATGAACTTACAGGTGCCGTCAAATTAGCTCCAGCATCTGGTGATATTTGAAGTAATGGTGAACTCTCTTCCATACCACTTCCACCTGTCAGACTACCATTTGTAACACTCTCAATTAGGTCAAACGAATCCTGTTCAAAAATTATAGGACAGAGATATAGAAAAATGTTAATTTGATACTGTAGTAGAAAAGTTTCATAAATGAATTAATCAATTTAATAACTTACTTGAGGGTCCCATGATCCTATATTTCTCGAACTCTAAATACATATATAGATATATCATTTGATTAAAAAAAATACATTCCTTCTGTAGATACTTTCATACCTGAAGTGCATATTGTAATAAGCTTCTATCTGAGATTGACCAATCTCCTTTACTTAAGGCTTGTTCGATAGGATCGAGATGAGTAACAAATCCACCAATACCATGTTGAGACTGTTGAGTTGAGTGTCCTGGATACATTGGTGGTGGTGGTTTATCTATATGCATATAGTCCCTCATATCATTCATTTCATGAGGCTGAGAAGTTGAGCTAAGTGGCATTAAACTTGGTTCATAAAGTATATTAGCTGGAGAATTGCCACTGAGATGGTAACTATTGAGACTCTGTTGTTGTTGATTATGAGGATTTTGTTGTTGATGTTGAGGTGAAGGAAGTGGAGGTGGTGGTAAAGGCCTTTGTTGTGAAGTTTGTTGCAGCTGCTGTTGATGAGGAGGAGGAGGTTGTAATTGCTGCTGTTGAGAATGCAACTGTGATTGCTGAGCTGGAGGTGGTGGTGGTGGATTTATTTGAGAATTTGTGTTATTCATATTAGTTGTCGATGTTGTTGTTGTTGTACTCACTATTCCATGATTAGTTGATGATGCTGTACTATTAACTCCTCCTTGGTTATTGTTATTATTGTTGTTATTAGCTACATTATGATTTCTGTTACGATTACTTCCACTTCTTTGTGCTTCTTCTGCATACTGCTTTTTCCATGTATTAATATATGACTTCATTTTATCAAGAATGAAATCAGGCACTCGAAAACCTTTTATATCTTCATAATTGATAGTAAGGTTTAATCTTTACAATAAAAAAATAAAATAAATGTCATTATATACAAATGTATCAAATGAATACAATTATTTTAATATGATACTATTATAATAATAATTAAAAAATTATAGTTACTTGTTATCTCTTGCTAGCTTCTCTATATCATCCAGTAACATTATATATGCTCTTCCGCCTGTTGCCGGCATCAACTTATTTTTTGATAACCATTCTTTATCATCTGAATCACTTGCATATTTGAATAGTCCAGGATGCTTCACATATAGACGGCCTCGTGTTTGAGCAAAACCAAGTGCCTTATTAGCTCTGTATTAATTAAGAATAAAATCAAATCAATTACCATAGTCATTTATATAACGTCTGTCAAGTAGAATACTAATGAATAATTAGTTTATCATATAGGTCAATCAATCGCATATTATATAACAAGTTTCAAAGGTCAAGATCATGCAGTAATATGTAGGTCTGCTACATCTAGTTATTAATCTTTCATGTTTAATACTATATACTCAATTTTACATAACTTTATATAGGTATTCAACTGTCTACTTGCTCTTTGCGTGTACTGGTGTACTTCAGAATTTTTTATTTGCATGCAATTGTCAGCGTATTAGTAAAAGTGTAACAACGTGGGAAATATTCATTCATGAATCAACTAGGAAGTGCTTATACAAACTCTTGAACTGAATTAGCAAACAACAACTGACTGATGTATAATGTAAACAATAGTAGCACTACTTGAAAGAGTTTTTTTTATATTTATGTTTATATTATTATATAGTAAAAAAGAGAGCTAAATGTAAGAGGTGTATACATACCTAAAACATCTGTATTTATTTATGACAGGCTCATTTTACTCACTCTTTGTCTGGAACAAGTGCAATATGTATTATATAGAGTAGTTGTTTAGTTGAGAGAAATATGATTCTACTTAGTACTCTTATCATCATATAATACATGTATATATGTATGTATGTGTAATAGTAATAAACAAATGTGATGTACCGAAAAATGTAACAACTAAAAACATGAGTAGCATATATATATGTACACTAGACTTTTCTTCTAGTCTTCTAGTGTGTACTTGACAGTACAAAGTTTACTGTTACTTGCAGGCATCATTATATATTGTAATATGATTATTATGTACATGAAAGAAAATTCCAATATGAAATGTGTTTTGTTCTATCATATTACGCGTTCGTGTGCATAATATTTGATTGCCTCTTTAGTATATTATGATACGTGCTTGACATCATATTTAGTTATTATAATATATATAGCCAATTCAATATTATAATATGTAATAGTTTCGCTAGCTATTCACATGCAAGAAAAAAGTAAAAGTAATTGATAATGCACTTTTTATACATACATACACACACTCAACACAGACATGACATAAACATATGTACCTAAATAAACAAAAATGGAAAGTGATATAGTGGCATAATATATATTATAAGTATGTATCATTTTATATATATGTGCAAAAGAAGCGAAAATTTTAAAGAGCTTAATAATATGTAATTATCATTTTCTTACTTGGCTCCCATAATAAATAGAGTATCTGATGTCATTCTATTTGAGTCCCATTGTGCTACATGTTTCCTAGAAGGACCGCTTGGTTTTTTAGGCTTTTGTGGAGATACATTTGATGATCCCGATGAATTATTATTATTATTAGTAGTAGTAGTAGTTGAAGAATTTATACTATTAACTCCTGATGAAGTATTGCTCTTGTTAGTACCACCTTTTTTTAGCTTCTTACTGGCATTTGACATACAACTAGCTTCTGCAATATTTCATACATAAATACAAGATACATTATTGAGACTTCTAAATATTTAACATTAGTAAAATATTAAATAAAATATGTATAACAAACCTGAATCGGTATCATCAGATTCTCTTTTAATTCCAAAGGATGGACTCTGATTATGATAATAATAATAATAATAAAATTATTTAAAAAAATGTCATAATAACTTTAAAATGTATTTTCATACATACCGTATGTGAAAGCTTTCCAGGTTCACTGGATATTAAGTTTTGGTGTTGACTATTGTGATAGTCTGAGTCATTTGCATCTATTGCACTGCTTATGTTACAAGAGGACGGAGATTGAGGAGAGTTGTACACCGGAAACATTCTCTTAGCTTCTTCTAATATTTCAGATTTAATTATTTCAGTAGAATAAAAGTGATATTTATAATTAAAAAAACTAACCTAATATTTGGCGACACATGTTTTGTATATGATCTTCTGTGACAGACTCTGGACCTAAATTATTGCGTATATTTTCTATTCCAGGCTTGAAGTATTGCTATACAGACAGTACCAAAAATAAGAAGTAAAAAGAAACATTTTTTAGGTTCATTCATCAATATTATCTTATACACATGTTTGTCTTAGACTCTTACATCAATGTAATTTGTGATGACTGTTTTAATTTCCTGGTTTATATTTCGTTGCAAATTTTGTCGAAGCAGGTCCAGAGATTTAGCAGCAGTAGTGTACGACATTGATGCTTTAGAACTTGATCCCGCTGACTTGTTCACCGGTGGCTTCAGAATACTTAAATTGTACTGACGCATATTAAATGGACTCTATAAAAGTAAAAAACATAAACAAACAAATCAATTATTAGTTTTTAGTTAGAATAAGTAAAAAAAGTTAAAAAATTTTCTAATAAAGGTATTATTTGTTTTTACACTTTTTTACTCTCTCATTTGTTACCAAACTAAACGAATTAATTAATCAAGTTTAGTTTAGTTTACTAACTGCATAGCTTGTAGCTTCATTTTTTCTTTAACTGTCAAGTCAACTCTAATTACTGAGAAACAATATCAATCAAGGAAAGCTCTAATGGAAAAAGGACAATGATCTTGTACAACGTGGACTAGGCTAAAATTTGTATATATATAACTTTGGCTATACATAAATTTAACACTGCATTAAGTTTGATACACCCAAAAATGAGAGGATGAGACAATTAGAGAGAGATATAGTACTATGTAGTAACAAATTATGGAATTAAAAAGGATCCGGAAACGTTACCCATTCGGGCGTTGCAACCCCTTGCTCCTCAGCGTCTATTACCATTGACTTCACGGATAGGTCAAAATGGATTTTTATTTGCTATTTTAATTTTTCTTATAATATTTTAAGAAGACAACAACGACACTTGCTTCCACCACACAGTCTTCATTTTTGAAGAGAATAAAAAAAAGTCAGTCAATAATCTTTACTACAACTTTCCTTCCACACATACACTCTACTCTATCTATTATGCTCTTCTCCAAGTCTAATTAGGTATATTGAATGAAACATGATTATGATGATGGTGTATGGAGTCTTCTTGTATTTTATAAAAGGTAGAAGAGAAGAGAGAGAGAATTGGCATTTTGATAAGCTTTGGACTATACTTATATATTACTTATAATAGATATATAAAGTATATATTCACATCTGACGGAGGCAAAATATTAGACTGCTGCAGACTTGATGCCGCTGCTTAGATTTTTTACTGACTACAACAGTTTTAAATTTCTGCTGACTTATCCTTTAACTCTTCCCAATTCACTTTCTACTATGATTTATAAGTTGTTGTAACTCGAGTAACTCATGGAAAAATACTTACAATTATTGAATTTTAACCTACTTCAATGGAAAAAGAATCAAAATAGTTAAAACTTTTTATGAATTTACGATCAAATTGACAAATCTTAGCTTAGATAAAAATGGTGAATAAAGTCTTATAAAAAGCTATACTATTTAGATTATTTTTTCTTTCAGCTTTGAAAACTTAATTTGAGGAACTTGTTTCATTTTGTAAATTAGTCGATGCACTTTTTTTGGGTGATAAAAAAACTGCACAGGAGCCTCATTTTGTAGTCCGCGCAAGTCAAAGCGCGCGTTTATTTAAAACTCTACGGTGCTTCTTCATCAGGTGTGCAAGTCAAAATAATAACAAGAAAAGTCAAAACAAAAAGTTAGTAATAAATAAATTTTAAAACAGCGTTTTCTTCCAACAAATTAACATAAATTCTTACTTACCATAACTTCTGATTTAGAGACAAGAAAATTAAAGTGTAAAATTTTAAATATCAACAACTACAAACATGTCCACCAGCTTCCATTTTCATTCTCCAATTTCTACAATTCCTTCTGCGTACAGCGATAGTGTAAGATTTAATAAAACTTTTATGTTCGATCAAATAGAATTGATGTTTAAGGAACAACTTTATAGTAATGTTTTAGCATTGGTATGTAAATTTATTATAAATTATATATATACTAAGAAAAGAAGATACACGTAACAAAATTATTTATTTATTAGGGTGGTCTAGCACTTACTCTCAGAGACAAATTAAAAGATACTCTGTCTGATACTCAACATGTCAGGGTCCTCATATTTTGTGGCGATTCATCTTATAAACTTGGATACTATTCAAGAGCTGAAACATATTATAGAAAAGCTATTCAAGCATACAAATCGATCTCAAAGTCTCCAAATTTGAAGGCTCAACTCCCAGAAGACTGCAGTAATGGTATTTTGAATATTTGTTAATAATAATGATAATAATAGAAGCCATAGTAGTAGTGAAATGCGAATGATTTGTTTATCACTTATCTGAAACTTGAAGAATTTATTTTATTTTATTATCATTCCCCTAGATCTGAAGTACAAAATTTATCTTTGTTTAATGTCTTGTAATAAAACCACCGATGCTTTGGCAATGTTACAAAGTATTTCTGCTAAGCAACGTACAGCTCGTGTAAATATGGCTCTAGGAAAACTTTATTTTCAAAATGGAATGGAGAGAGCAGCGATAACATCATATAAAGAAGTTCTAAGGGTAAGGAACTTTTTGATAACTGAAGATAAGAAGTATATATAGAATTTACATCTTTTTATCTTTATGTAAAAAAGGAATGTCCAATGGCTATGGAAGCAACTGAAGCTCTACTTGCACTCGGAGTTAAGGAACAAGATTTAGAACCACTTCATCAAACTGCATTTTATCAAATGCCTCATGCTGATTGGTACTATTTATTAAATTATATAGTATTGTGATCCGTAATAATAATGAGTTTTATATTCTCATATAGGTTTTTTTCATGGCTTAAAGCGTATGAAGCATTTTATGCACGTGACTATCAACAAGCTTTAGTATTACTTCATCATTTACAAGACAAAACTGCACTTCAAAATAATCATTCACTTTTAGTTTCTCTTGGAATGTCGCATGCCTATAATGGTGATTATAAAGCAGCTATTCAGCCACTAAAAGCTGTAAGCAATTCATTAGAAAAAACTATACAAAATTTCCAACTTTTGAACTAAATATATTTTTTGTGAAGGCACATGTGAATGATGTTTTAAATATGAAAGGCATGGATTTACTTGCATTTCTTCTTTGGAGTGAAAAACGTGGACAGGAATTGGAAAAGCTGATGACTCGACTTGTTGAATTAAATTATAATGATAACCAAAGTGAACCATGGATAGCTTTAGCATATTTTGCTCAGTTTACTAATCGAAGTGCACGTGGATTATATTTTGCCCATCGAGTAAAAATAATGAAATAACTAAGTATTTCTAAAAAAAATATAATGAACTTAACTATTCTATATTATAGGGTTCGAGTTGTCGTGGAATCAAAAATCCTGAAGGATTAATTGCAAAAGGAAATATATTATTAGATATGAAAAAATGTGACGATGCTATAGAATGTTTTCGTGATGCACTAGCTTGGTGTCCATATCGATTTGAACCTCATAAAGGCATTGTTGATTGTTATATTACAATGCAGCGACATCGAGACGCGCTAGCAATTGCTACTGCAGCCTCAAAGAAATTAGGACAAACTCCTAGAACTTTAACTGTAATAAACAATTAGATTTTATTATATATATGTGTTATTATTATTATCTTTCAAAATAACGTTTTTATTATTATTATATAGATGTGTGCAGCTGCATTACGTCGAGATCCATTAACAGTTACCAAAGCAAAAATGTATTTGGAACGTGCTCTCAGTCATGATATGTTTTTACCTGCTGTTAATATGATGGTAGAGATTTTGGAACATGTGAGTTAGTAGCTTTATTATGTTATTATTTCAATAACAAAATACTTTTATAGGAGGGGCAATACACAACTGCCATTCAGTTGCTATTGAAAGTCACAGAGAATTCATGTTCATCATCTCATATGCATTTAAGACTGGCTGAACTATTTTGCAAAGCTAACAACGAAGATAAAGCTGCTGATCATTTTGCTATTGCATTGAGGTATATATACCATTGGAAATATTTTTAATAGTTGTATATGTAATAAAATATATTATTTAAACTTTTTTTAGACTTGATCCTAATAATCGTGATGCCAAGGAAGGTCTGAGTCGTTTGGATCCAGCAACTTCACGCTCATCAACGCATGAATCAGTAAACAATTACGAACTCATTGATGATGCTGAGTTGGACGAAGAAGAGGATGATCATGATGTAATTGTTCACTCTAACGCATATGCATCAATCATATAAAAAGCTGTCTCTGCCTACTCTATACAGAACCTCTGGTACCTCTTTGCTTTGCTTTGCTTTGAGCCTTCTTACTATGTGTGTATTTATTATTATTATTTATAGAAGAAATTCGTCTGTACTAGTAGTTGCTTTTGCTGCTGTTACTATTTGGTCTAGCTTGTTTTGTTTTGTTTAACGCAACATAATATATAATATAGCTCGAATTTTTTTAACTTTACAAAATATTTTTTAGGTGGAACCACCTGATGGTGAAATGGACGCTTCCATATGGAACAGAGATTTTGATATACCTGATCATAGGTAGGCTAAGGATATCTCGAAATATAATAAATGTGTCATATCAAGAATATACAAAAGTGAATAAATTAAAGAAGCATGTACATAATGAAACTAAAAAACGACTTGTTTAAAGATATTTTAAAATGTTTTATTACTTCACATAGCAAGATGCATTTGCTTTACATATTGGCAGTTACATATATAGCTTCATTCTCGAAATGAAATTTCTCCTTGGCATTTAGTCAGTTGAATGATTTTCCCATATTGTTATAAGAGGTAATGAGAGAATTTTCTATTTTTTGTATGTAGTTTAATTGCTCTTAATGTTATAGAAGATTGAACATGAATATTCATATGTAAATGAATGTGAGCTATTAGAGAGCTACATCATTTTTTTTGTTCATCCAGTCTTATAGTACACTTTATAGTTTATGTATATAAAAAACTAAGTTTTCAAGAATTCTCATTATCAAATAGAATTTCGTACTAAATATTCTACATATATCAAGTGTTTGTAATTCCATTTTGCATATCTTTCTCTTCTAGTATATGTTCCCTTTTGTAAAAGCGTTAACAAGTTTCCCATTATATTTTACACATTTTTGCAGTAATATACATATTATTAAATGTATGTCAATCAAAATGTCAAACTGTCAAATCAACTAAAGCTCTCTACTGAGTAGGGAACTAATGCACGTCGCATTACACGTTGGTTGGCTCTCACGATGACGGTCAAGTGATAAATTACATTTTATGTATCACTGAGGCAAACATATATGGCCAATAGAAATGAAAGATGAATGAATGTAGCGTTATATTTGATAAAAAAGATGTAAGAATAAAGGAGATTTTGCATAGTTCAGCACATTTGTGTAGTACTTACAAGATGGTTTATATGCATAAAACTGATGAAACTATCATATAAGATATCGATACGCTTCTTACCTGAAGGGCAAGGGTAAAGTATACATGCAAAATTTATAATCTGCAACAATTGCTAGGAAGCGATACATACAATAAGTATTCATGTAATATGAGCACAAGACTAGAGCAGCAATGTTTAGTTGTTGCTGTGAACAAGACGTTGTTGTTGAGTGTGTGAAATTAGTATGTAAGCTTGACACACGGACTTTATATATGTAGTTATAATCAATTTCCTGCTCATATAACTGATCAAACTCTCTGTATAAATGCAGTTATATATTGACAAGCAGAAAAAACTGGCAATATGAAATACTTGATTCAGCTAGGTTTCTATATATAATTAACTATCTGATTTTCCTTTTTGATAAGAAAATGGTATTGGTTGGTTAAAACTCTCCAAGTTCCATAATTTCACATGGATGCAGGAAGCTTCGGAAACAAGAGGAAAATGCTTTTTGTACATACACATGTAGCATAAGATAATGGTTAATGTTGGTCATGTTGTACTGTTAGAGTCTGTCATGTCAGTTAATTGACAAGACACGCATATAGCTATTTCAGTGTACATATATATATATATATATACTAGGTTGAAAAGGAAACGTTTTTTCATTCAAGAGCTGCCAATAAATTTTCATGTATGTACATATACAACTGACTGCACTTTTGTGCCAATTAATCTTGTCCTCAGAGTTGGACTCATGTCAGTCAAAGTCATGACAAAAGGGAAAAATCACTTTCAATTTCTTTTGTATTGTATATTTATGTTGTATACATATAATAGTATTGCATACATACATATATAGCTCCATTCCATCACACAAGATCAACAGACAGAACAAGTTCACTTCAAGGAAAGCGTGAATTGTGTATTAATATTATTGGTATAATAGACTTTTACTATATACTATATCTGATTATTAATGCTATATAAATACGTTCCTATTATTTCTTATTATTCCTAAAGTATAATAGCACATCAACATAAATAGATATATTACATATATTTACTTAGTTATTTTTCTAGATCTCCGTATATATATTATTTAAATGCTTGTTTCTTCTGATGGATATCCTAGATATATTATTTATTATATCCATACATGGGATACAAAAGGAACTTTTTAACGGTTCCCTTCAACTTGTATATATTATATTATTTGTTTTCTTAGATGAATGTTGTTTTGTATGTATATCATTACAAATTACAAATTCATCAAATAATAAGATACTTATCGCACTATTATAGACTCATGTTTAAGCAATAGAGAAGTAACATTAACATGATTGATACCAAATAAGACTATTTAAATGTGCGTCCAGTCAAAATTGACTGATTAGGAATTCACCACTGACTACAAATTCTTAGCCACTCTTTAATGTGACACTTTAGGACTTATAAGGCATTTTGTTGATACTATTAACTACCATCAATGTGTAAAGACATTTATTTATTATACTTGTTATGATGTCGCGTGTGTACGGAAGGAATTTTTTTGAAGAGATTATCCGACAGCTCATTATTACTCTATATACTATATATGCATACTTTGTCTTAGTAATTTCCTAAATAGTTCCAGCATATATTTTGGCATGTTATCTAAACTTTAATCAATAAGCGTGCTTAGTATAACAACAAGTGCGAACTAAAGTTAGATCCTTAAATGGAAAGTACAATTGAGACATTCGTCATAACGGAAGTTTAGTTTGGGAAAAAATGACTTATCAGCTCGCAGTTAATTACAATGTCAAGGACAAGTGAGATGATGATGTAGCAAGTTTTTTTTCAACTGGTGATAAATGAACGTGTTGAAAGCAGAATATGCGTGATATTTACAGCTCTTACTTAGTTCTATACCAAGATGCTTTGCTCTAGCAACTTAGAGCAAAATATACTTCAGGCTCAAGGAAGAATTTCTTTTGTAAATGTGTACTTCGACTAACAATTAGCAACATCACTATTTGATCTTGTATTCTCAACTTTTTTGTATGGGTCGTCTTCGTCTTGTTAAATGATTAAAAGATTCAAACAAATATAGTCTGATTCTCCTAAATATATAGTACACATTGTATTTCGACATTATTTTAAGCTGATAATAAATGATGGGATAATATATCATTTTAAGTTTGAGGACAACGACGATACTCTCTCTCTCTCTCATACTCAATTTACAATGGGAAATTTTGTCAAGACTCTTAGAGATTCAACCTTGGCTTTTATTTATACTTGTCACGTGCACAAATCAGCGTATCTTTGCTAAGATTCTCTTATCATCTATTTATGTATGCATTACATTTAGTAAACTTTACTACTACAATGAGACTGACATCAGTTTTTTAATCTCTTCCGAATATAAATTATGTAGTATAGTGATGTCATGAGGGCTTAAGAAAATTGTTATTATATTCAGATGATAGCATGAATTCAATAGATATATGTATAGTCAGGGTTGATAGTTGCAGCTTACAAGAGTTTGAATTACAGATTACTGCTAAATAAGATTACTGATTAAGCTTTATATGACCTGAGTTCTAAAAAGTGCAATCATTCATTCATCAAAAAAGTCAACTTAAAACCAAGAAATCGGTTTTAACATTTGTTATTTAAACTGTCGATATTCTCTGTTTGTAGCTGTCTCTACTGAAGCTGGGGGTAAACAAAAATTTCTCATTCATTTAATTTTTTGTGCTGGAATAATATTAAATTTCTTTATTTCTGGAATAATATTTTCGAACTAAACGAATCAGACACTAAGCATGTATGCTAGATTATAGGTTTCTTAGTGTGTGTAATGTACATCCATTAACATGTAATCCACTAATTATAGCAGCTCTGAACATAGTAAAGTTGAATGAATTTATAAATTGAGACGGCTGTCAAAGAATACTTTAGACTTAACCAATTCTGCAGACGTTCTTGCCACACAATAAACTAATATGTAGTCACAAAATTCATTGAGCATTCTAGTACAATGACTGTGAGGAGTAGAAGAGCGATAAGTATCAATCCGAGTTAAGTAATGACCTAGTCACTATAAGTCAAACATCTAAAAATGGTTAGGGGAAAGTTTCTCGTGACCTTTAGTTTATACAATACCTTTTGCTCTTGGTGTTTTGTACAAAGAGTACAGCTCCATTATTACAATGTTGATTGTAGAGCTAAGTATAGCAAAGGATCAAAAGGAAATTGAGTGGCACTTGAGGTATCTCTATTATTACAAAAGTTTCCCTTGGAATATCAAATCATCCTGTACTCGTGTTCCTTCCTTCCTTCCTTCCTTTACTACGTTGACTAATCCGTATTATGTATCTTCTCACTCTCCTGTCTAATTTTTTTAAGTAGTTGTGTGTGCGTGTCAAGGTTTATTGTATGTAAAGATCAAGGCAATTTTTCATACGTAGTTCAAGGAATCAATACAATAACATCTCTCTCTCTCTCTATATATATATGCCAATTGATCTCATCTCATAAAATTCAATGCTAGTAGATAGATCTATCTATATATAAGTATAAGTAGCAAGTGAATGTCTTATATCTACTTAACATGTGCTTATACAATCGATATAATAATGTAGTTAATGTAAAAAAGTGTGGAATTTTTGTAGAAAAAGAGCTTTTGTCCGTGTTTTATAAGTGTCATTATGGAACCTACGTATGTAAGTAGCTGGAAGTCGTCGTCCTCTTGTTAGTATACAGGATATTATGAAACTCTCTCCTCATCTGTTATGTAGGAGTATTACTTAACTTTGTGACAGCACTAAAAGTAAAAGTGAAGCTATGAGATAATCTACATTTCCTTCGTTGTCATTGGCATCAAGCCATCATCCTCTTCTTATAACACACCAATCCAATCACTTCTTCTAACAACCTGGTCTGTTTTGGAATGTGAGAAAAAAACTTTTTTACGAGTTGTGATTATGAGAGCGGGTTTTCGCCGAAACTCTCCTACTATATATACATATACATATGTATATTGATGCTGCATTAACAGTTTTCTTCACTCGTAACTCTCTCCACTCTTAAGCCAAGCCAATTTCTGTGAAAAATAAACATACTTGACGAGATCTGGATTGAATTTGTATGTTTCTTTGCCATATAGTGGAGAGCATCAAGTGATGAGGTGCTGGTTATAATACTCAAGTGCAATATGTATATATGTAGCAGGTTTAGTTAAATGCACTTATGTAATATATATAGGAAAGCATTTACATACATTCCAGTCCAATTTTGGAGTAAAGCTACATAGAGAGAGAGAGAGAGTTGAGTTCTATATAGCATATACAAACTATAATGATAACTAGTTAATATGTATATATGTAGGTATGATGAGAAACACTAAATTCCAGGTTGATATAGAAATGTCAAATGTTTGTGGTTTCAAGTCAATTTTAGTGAAATGGCAAAAGCACTCGAGTTTGCAAGAATTATATAGTAAATAGTACTATGATTTCATAGTTTTAACTTTTAAGATAATGATTGTTCTTCCAAAAAAGAGATTGGAAAATGCAAGCTAATAAATTACGCAGACTAATGTTATGCAATTTAAGTGAGAGTACATCTGAGAGTTTTGCTGCATTTGTAAAATGCATAGAGATACAAATCTCTAGTACCTTACTATCTCTGGTACATACTTTGCACTTTTAACAAAAATTCTCTATCCATGTAATAGCTCCATGTGTTTTACTTGCCTGTGAAGTAGTAAGCTAAAGTAAACATGTGTACGATATGAACTGAGTTGGAAAATGATTCGTTTCTACTCTTGTCTTCAAGAAATTAGACAAATGCTTGTAGCTTGAGTACTTTGCATATATCTCTAAAGAAGGAAATGCAATACTTTTTACATTTTTTAACTTGAAACATCAACTCAGAGTGCACTCACTCAGTGAAGATTTTTTTCGAAAAATTCCATGTGCTATTTATCATATAAAAACTTTAGAATGAAGAAAATATGAGAGTTCTAGCAATAATATTTTATTTCACAGTATATTCATTGAGTGAATACCATTAAAAAGTGCAAAAGATAGAAATGAGAAATTGTAAGATTCACTTGACTACGTCACTATATCTTTATAGTAGTCTTCAATCATGAGTGTGGGAGTCCAGCACTAACAGCACGTGCCATTTTCTACTGCTGACATCAACGAAGTGTATAAATTCTTACCCAGTGAACCTAAGCAACTATGTAATAAAGTATTGAATAACATCTATAGACACATAGTGGGTATATTCCTTCTATATTCTTCAAAACTAGGAAATGCTCTCTCTCAATTCTATATAAACTCGAGAGAGTGACTAAGTATTCATTTTCATCAGTATCATCTGTATTGTACATATATAACGGAAGTAAAAGACACACATAGTACTGAAATGTGAAGTGCGTGAGGTGAACTTTTTGGCTGGAATGTGGAATTTTGGCATGCGACACTACTAGAGCAAAATGATCATGAAGTAATACTAGTATTATATAATGTAGTTAGTTCACTAAGCCATATACAATATATGATCTTCATTTGGCTGGTACAAGAAAGTTAAAAACGTGTATAGAGAGAAAAGGATTATATGATACTTCAAGTGTTCAAGTATATAAAAGTGTAAAAAGAGGAGCAATGCACATATAGGAACGTGCTCCACTCTCTTTGTCGTGTACATGATATAATGTGACTTTGCTGTCAACTACTCACCGACAACTAGAGAGAGAGAGAAGGAGAAGGGAATATTCTGAAAATTTCATTGCCCTTCTGTATCATCATTATGTAACCTCAAACCATGTGAATAAGTAGCACGTACAAAACACTGAACAAGTTGAAAACATTTCTCTTATACATATTTTGCAGTGAGACTCTTTTTCTATATCTCTCTCTCATTCACTAACTGTTTGCTCTTCAAAAAAAGTCTCTACGCAGTCTAATGTGACTACTGCTTGACTTTGTTGGCAACATTTCCTCATTCTTTCAAGGTGTAGTAAAGTGTGTGAGATCTTTGGAGATATATAAACAATATATTGACATATGTGTAGCAATGAAATCTTAGTAGCTGTGACAAAATGAACATATGTCTTAGTTTTTCACGTTGTTAATAGTCAAATTCCTATATTATATTGATTGAGACGAGTTTATGGTTCAGAAAAGACATTGTGAGTACTATACTACATATTTTGAATCAAGCTCATGTTTATTAGGTACAATGATAAAAGTCATGCAATATCTCTGACAAAAATCTTCTTCTTTCAACTGTAAAGCGTTTCAAGTTTCAACTCATGTCATATGAATGCGCATATAGTCAAGAAGCTGAGTCGGTGCTTGACCCTAACATTCAATGTTGTAACAAGAGACATTTTATTTTATGATATAAAACGCTCAAAAAAAATACAAGTCCTTAACAAAATTTTCAAGTCTTACATCAAGAGGATTTGAATAAATTTCAGTAAGTAAAAAAATTATATAAATATATAATTACGTATATAGTTATATTATGTCACTGTAATACTCTTGGTAAAATATGCTTTCGTAATGGAATTTATATATATATATATATATATAATATCTGAACTAATTTGAATTAGTATTAGTACACATATTATTACTAATGGTATGACAAGATTGAACTAATGTACTTACAAGAAAAATGAATTGTGCATACATCATGTTATTTTGCTGATTGTAGTGAGTGAGTTTACCATGACGGCAAACCACTACTTTTTATACTATGTATACATACATATATACTAATTTTATCTGTTATCAGTACATTTGACTTGGTGCTCAAATACATAACTCGTATGAATACACAACACAATTTTTATCACATTTCTAGTTTTGCTTGTTGCTGCTACTCTTCTCTTATTTAGTACATACTCTCTATCCTTTCATTTTAGTATATAAAAATATTTGCTACTTCGCTTCTTCTCCTCCTCTTTCTCTATGACTATTACAACCTAAGTAGATTTTTGCTTTCTGTCAATTGGTGATATGTGAACTCTGTGAACCAGTTCAGAGTTGAGACTATATAAGTATATATATATATCTGCTTAGCACTTTGCAACACATTCACTGATGGTTTGTTACAATTTGTTATTTCTTGATTGCCGATTTGTATAAATGGCTAATTGAGCTAGAGACTAGTGTGGCGTGTTAGTAGTCCTCTTCTTTCATATAAAAGTAATAGTAATAGCAGTTCCATGTGTCACCAACAGTGTGTTGTGAAACTTACAACTATATAAAGCTCCATAATGAATATTTTAGTTCATAGCACTATAATCCATGTCTATAGTCTCATGATGACCAAACGATCGAAAAAGTCTCATTAGCTTACTACATATATCCATAGAGAATTATACTACATAGACTTAATAAGATTGAAGACTATACAGTCTTATAAGGCAGAGAGGTAATATGAACATGTCTCACAAGTCAATCCTAACTAAAAGTCAATTATCACAGAAAGAAGCGTCTACTACACTACTTAGTTGACTGTTCTACTACTATAAAGACATGCTGGAAAAAAGAAGCAAAGTCTTTGGACATGAAACTCAATTTCTTAACCTCTAGAACAATTTCCACATGCATGTTTCGTTTCTCTACTATCTATCTACCTATTTAGTACTCATACTATTTATCTTCCTGCATTGAGTTTCTACTTGCTAACTACAGATTAGTTCTTGAACTTTGAGAGTGTTTTACACAATTGGGTTTTCATCTCTATTGAATTGAATTGGGAGTTGAGTTGCTGCTGGAAGAAGTAGAAACAAGAGAGAGAGAATAAGTTTATCTCTACTAAGATGAAAATTGTATGAGAGAAAAGAAGTACAATGCATTGGATTGCCACAATAAAGTAGTGGGCAGAGAGATATACTAGGCGCCAACTTGATCTTCTTGAGAATCTCATCTCATCTCATACACACACATAACTAGCTTCAGTCTTCTTCTTCAACTCTTCAATGTAATGTTGAATCTGTTTTGATATAAAGTATGAGAAGGCATATAACCATACCATAGTAGAGAGTGACGCATAGGGAAGACAAGATTGTCTGTTGAGAAAGAAAACAAGTAGTAGATATATACACACATATAATGCTAGTGTAGTGAACTAAAGCTGGTATGGATTGCGTGTGTGAGGTTGTTGTGAATGTATACGAAGCTTTTCAGCATTCTGCACCTTAGTCTCAGTTAGGCACTGGAGCCACTCAGTCATCAAAAAGTTGTGTGCGGCTCGCCTTTCCGTAGTAAACTCGCGTTCGTTACATTTTCACTAGTGATGTTTTTCAAGAATTGCTCTAAACTTGTCATTAGTGTTACTAATATATACATTTAAACAAAAATAAAAGTGCATTCAATATTAAAAAGAGAGTATGCGAGAATGCAGAGTAATGGTGTGTTTGTAGTGTTGCACCGCGTAAAAAAATGTCAGTGACCCGGTAATTACGGAGGAAACCTGGAGATTGCTATATACACCAAGGATTTTATTGCAAGCACGCAGGTCAGTTACGAAATTTTAGTCGGGCTTTTTACTTTCATGTAGTAGTGTACAACATGTACATTTTTACTGATGTAGCAGACTGATATCAGAATCATTGATCTACCTGGTTAGGATATTGTATATAGACCATGCATTGCAGTTTCTACTGCATGAGTACATACATGTCGAATATCAAAAATAAAATGAATGCACCGGTTAGTTATTTTACAGGAAATCATATATAGTTATATATAGAGTTTTTTGGCATAATAAGAAATTGGATCCGTGGAAAATTCCAAGGATTTATTAATATTACAGAATAAGAATGGTAATTGGATATATATAGTAGTTACGATTCAAAAACTTTTCCTTATATATGATTACGTTGAACTAATCTTGTTTATTTATGCCACTTGTCGTCGTCTCGTATCTGAAGTTCATACATCAAAAATATCAATTAGATTTCATGCATGCTCAAGTAATCACTGCCCAATATTAGCCATGAACATTTTTATATTTCAACACTCTCCATAAAATGAATAAGTCGAGTTAGCAGTTTTTTAAGTTATGTAAAAAATAAGCTTCGCTTTTAGAATATACATTTATGTGTCTTTCTTTCTTTTGAAGTAGTTTAACTCTCAATAATAATGTATATACGCCCTCACTTACAAAAGTAAGCTTTTAGCCTTGTTTTTTTCCTTTTCTACTGAATGACAAGTTAAAGAAAAGGAAGCTACACTAACTTTTAATTGCTTAACGTAAATTATCGTTTGAAAACTTGTGTAAACTCAAAGAAAGCACGGTGAGCATGTTGAAGCATAAAAAATATATTTCATACCTAAATACTTTTCCTAGTGCTTCGTGCTTTTCTATGGTTTCACTACATCATCATCTTCTTTTTCAATTGCGTTCTTGTAGAAATTGAATTTGTTTTGTTTCTTCTTGGATTTCACTCTTCTTTTTCTTACGTACATTTAACTTTAAGTACACTTTTGATTAACTACGCATTTCTATTTTTACCGTGACATAGCATTATTGGTCACATAAAAACGAGAATATTTATACTATGCTCTATTGGTTGTTTATATACATATATAAAATTATGACATGACATGGTAGAAGTATATAGAGATGTGACTATTTGAAACTATACTACTACATATATATATAAATTTAATATACTGCAATATCCAACGTCACGACATTTTTCCAGCACAGTAATAGATTTCAACATTCATGTCTCTTTCACAACCAACCGAAACATTGGTTTAGTTAGCTTAGTACTACTACTAAAGCTATTTCTTCTCTCTGCATTCAATATTATATAAAATGTAATACAGTCTTTTGTACAACTCACTAACTTTTGGTTTAGTAGTGAACCTGCCTTCACTACTGTAGATTAACGATATATATTATATCTTTATGTAAGGGACGAGAGGACTACGAGATGCTTAATCACACAATCTTATCAACTTCCTCGATTTCACAGAGCAATGAAATTGGTTTTAGTTGTCATTGACATATTGTCACATTGGGAATTATTTTCATGCTGAAGGGTCAGGAGAATGAAGAAATAGAAGGAAACAGAACTAACACTATGTTTCCTTAGGTAGTCATTATTCCTTTATCAGTTACATTACTGTCAGAGTGTCTATAGATATATGTCCAGTGAGTCTGTCTACAATTTTCCAGTTACCTTTTCAAAGTTTTGCTTTCGTGATGGACATATCTTTGTAGCTTTAGTACAGTCTCAATATATATATTCTTCTCACAAGTGTTGAAGTATGTGATAGATTTTCTGAATCAATATTAGCCTAAAGATATTTTGTTTCAAAAGCTCTGTGCAAACAGAAAAATGATATAGATAAAATAAGTAGTGAGAGATAGTTTACAAACTATTCTTTCTCATCTTCAATAACATATATCTTTCTACTTGTATATATATAGCATCATATTGTTATAATAGACAAATAGAGATGAACGGTCAAAACATTAGTGAGACTATAGTACAAAAGTTTCATTACTTTTCTATACTTTTTGTCGTTTGTTCTTGTTAGCAATGGTGTCATCAGCGTCATCAAGGGAAGGATCAAATATGTGTATAAAAAGTCATTCTACACCAAAGTTGATTGTAATATTTATTTCCTTGGTGCAAAAGTGAATGAACCAACAAACTTCTTTTCTCTCTGAGTTTATTTCCACGCTGCCTTATTTGCCTACACGCACAAGATATTCAGTTGCACATTGTTATATACTAGAGCAAAGTTCGCATGGCATTACTCAACTTCTCATTTAATTCTCATTCCATCACAAAAGAAGAAACGACATGTTCGTATATACGCTATACATTACCTTCAGGAAGACTTATTATTGTTGCAGTTGACACATGATTAGATAATGACTTGACACAAGAATTTCTACTGGAACACTTTGAGTCACGAGACGACACAACGAATTTCATCCTTTAGATTAATTGCCATAGTTGCTGCTATAGCATTTGGAAAATATTTCCTTAACCACTTTTCTGTAATCATTCATTGCTACTTTTCTACTAACTTCATATTAAATTAATTTTGTATAAAATTGAGAAATGCAAACTAAGTAGTCAATTCAAGTTCACCTCTCTTACTACAAAAACTCATACTATAAAAGTACAAAATCCTATCTTCTTCTCTTGGTTTTTTGACATGGGAGATTATAATGGAGAGACTCAACTCAGTCCTTCTTTCGTGTATCTGTCAAAATTGTCAGTTGAATATGTAAATTCTTTAAGGAAAAAGGAGTCCAGTCAGTTTGCTCAGCTGCTTTATACTTCTAGCTAAATATGTGTTTGCATACCATAATATATATTACTTTGTACTACTGAACATGCAATGATACATAATGTTCATCTATTCATAATTTCTATGCACATTTCTTCTTATATTCTCTCTTTTGATGATGATTCGCTTTGATAAGTGCACAGAGCAGGAGCAGCATAGTCATCTTTTTCTGACACTTATAATTTGACCAATTACTCCTGCCAACTGAGTTTTGAGTTGAGTTAAGCATACCACACGCAGCCTTTACTAAAATATTTTGACTGTAGTAAGTAGCAAGAGCATAAAAAGACATCTTTTGTTATAATTGCATTGAACTTATTCCATAGTTGGAAGTAAAAGAAAGAAAGCCGAAGCAATGACATCAACTTAGGTTAGCTAAGCTATATACAATGTTAACATAACACAGGATCTCCTCATTCACTATTTTTTTAGCTGAAGAAGCATATGTATAAGAGAATTCAAAATATAAATGCAGTTGTATAAGTACGAAACGAAGATAGTTGTGTATAAAGTAGTGGAAAAAAGATTCTGTTTTTGCTTCCTTGCTTCTTCATCTTCCATCTCTTGTGAATATAAACTATGTAATATGTCTAGTATAAGCGTATATACAAACGAAGAAGAAGATACAAAAAGAAGCTCTTTGGAGATGATTCACATCACACGAATGCATTCAGTAGACACACACACAACTGCAGCAACAACCAAAGAATCTTGATTCTCATTGTCATTTTACATAGACATAGTCAAAGACTCTCCTTCACTCCACAAACACAGAGTATTTTTTTCCTCTCTCACTCCAGTAACAACTACAGAAAGAAGAAAAAGTCGAAAAGAGTTAAGGACTTGAGAAATCTTCAACACACAAGACAAGAAGATGTGTACATATTTTGTTGCAGTACAATATTTTCCACTTTTGCTCAACTTATGCCATCCCAAAGAAAACTGTGTTTATATACTATGTATATAGTAGCAAGCAACAGTAGATGAGCTCGAGCTTGATTTTTTTGGTATATTTTGTATGCTGAACTACTACAATATGTACAAAACTACTACCTCTTCCATGTCAGTTATTTGACTCTTGAAACGTGTGCAAAATAACTGACATTGTAACAACTGCATATGTATACATACAAGTACATCCAGAGCAAATCTCCTTTGCAAGAAATTCTTTTCCACACTTTTTTTTAGCTATTAACTCTTAGTGATTAAAATCCATTATCTCCTTCTGCTCATTTTTGTCACTCTCTTTGCTAAGCTTTTGTAGCACATTGACAAAATTCTTATGACTCATCATAGCCCAAGATCCCACATTTCTTTCTAACTCTTATCTTCATCTCTTGTAATTGAAGTATAAAAAATCCACTAAAAGATGTATAAAGAAGAACAACATGGAGAATTGCATGCAATGTGTATAAGATAAATGAAATGACTCATGCAATCCAAACTGTATAAAAAGAATAGAACAATATATATATATATATATATATATATAAGAATTGAAGTGCATGATGCACATATTAAACCCTATGAAACTACCTATATATATCTATAATGCTTGTCACAACAATAATCATATAATAATTATGCTGATTAGTGCTAGCGTGCTGCTGTTGTTATTATTATTATTCTTCATAGTCTATTGCTCCACTACAGTGTGAATGGTAAAATTAAAATTAATCATCTCGAATAGTCACACACACATATATATATATATATATACAGTTCATAAAAGCACCATAATGGCAATAAGGAACTGAGAGAGTGTAGAGAAAAGAAAAATGGTATTGTGTGAAAAAATTTAAAATTCATAATGCCAAACAGTAGAGACTCAGCATGCATTTTATTATTATGCTAGTCACTTTCAAATTATTATCTGCAATTAGTGTCTTTCTCAACACTATATAGCACTGCAACTGCTCAACCCAATAACTCTTCAATGTACACTTTCAGCATATGTTATGCATGGTAGGTTTATTATGATTCTAGTGCACTTGCAGTTTTCTTATGGTACTGTATAGTAGTAGCTTATAGATTTTTGGTGGCTCAACAGTAACAAGTTAGAAGCATATATATACAGTAGTTGCATTTTGTAGAGTTGCGGTCTTAGAATCTATTTTCCTTCCTTCCTCACTGTAACACTTGCAAATATACATACGTATGTATATTGAGCTTAGTAACTAAATGCTAAATATTTAAACAGAAGAAATACATTTAGACACAATATTTATTTATCTAATGAAAATTGCAAGTTTTCAATATAGACATTTTAGCACAGTATCTTTTTTATGTATCATTTTAAATATCCATGTGAATGACTCAAGTAACCAATTTGTTTACCATCAATCTCTCTCTTTCATATTGTGAAATACAAATAGGATCACATAACTTTTACTTTTGTTTACATTACGGAATTTGTATATAATGAAGTTAGCTCTTGTTTTATACCTTTGCATCATTGCGTTGCTCTAGAATGCAACCTAAAGGCAGAGAGGTAAACTGAATATATATGTTCTATATGTTGAATGCAAAATAGTTAGGTCATCACAGGCCAAAGATTAATGCTAACGACTCTCATAATTTTAAATATAGCATGTTGCAGCAAGAGAGGCTGAGAGATTTAAAAAAATTAAATAAGCAGAAAATGGAGAAAATAGCACAGATAGCAAATAACTCTTGTAGTGAAGGCTACTATTAATACTCATTGTTGTAATAGAGTATATATAAATAATAGTTCTGATTAGTAACAATAGTCATTAACTACTGCTTGGGTTACTCCTACAAACCAAAGATACTATAAACTCTCCTAAGTGTCTAATAAACTGATTTTGATTCACAGTTTAAAACACATAATATTTATCACTCTTGTTGTTGTTGTTGAAACAAGGCAGAGTTTGTAGTATAAACTTTAAATGAATGTCATAAAATTTTCTGCTTGAAAACCCTTCGCAATGCAATGAGTACTTACTCTGTTGGTAGTCAAGTATGAACTCTCTTGTCGAGTGATGACGAAGACGACGATGAACGCATATTTGTGTTTTGTTATTAGCAGTTAGTTTCATGTCGAGTCTACACATATAAGTAAGAAAGTATTATACTACTTCATACTTGACTACTAACGCTTACATACATGACTAAATACACACACACCCTTCATCAATGTAAAAACATTACACACACCAAAAGGAATATGTCACGTAACAAGTAAATATTAATTCAAGAAGGAAAAAGAGAAGTGCTCTATTCTATAGTAAATACACTAAAGTGTAACATCCTCTTCAAAAATTTCAATTCAAATAACAATAAGAAACGACATTTAAATTAAATCTGTTGAGATATATCCAAAGAGACTGAAATGGCATAGGATGTGAGAAGAGATTTATCATCTATCATAATTATTTTATATGGTCACAATATCACGAGAATGAGAGCACTGAAGTTTTAAGTGGCAAATTAAGAGCGTCGTCCTCAAGTACTCATTTCCAAGTATACATATAATGCTCTTACCCCTTTGCAAGCGCTTGTAAAACAGATTGCCAAGTCTATTATGCAAGTAAATATTTATCATTATTAAAATATTAATTGAGTACAAATGTGTAATAAGATGATATATTAGTTGAGTTGATGATAAAAATCCTTGTACCTAAAGCCAAGACGAGAAAGGAAGCTTTATATATAGTAGTTTAAATTGTGTATTATTAATAGTTTCCTTCACTACATCCTAATTACTTGTATAGAACAGAAGTACAACGGACGAAAGGAATAATAGGTGTAAAGTGTGAGAGTAATTTGTGTGTGTAATGCTTGTTTTGTTCACTGTACAAGTGTCATCATAAATATAAATATGTACAAAGGCAGATATAATAAGTATTAGAGACAAGTATTACTAAAAGGAGCATTTTGCACGGAAATTGCGTGCTGGGTGTGGAAAGTTGAATTTTTATACTGTGTAGAGTACATTGTTCATTTGTCTCATTTAGTCCTCTCATCATCATCATCATCATGATATAATAGCGAGTGGGTAGCAAGTTTGTTGTTTAGAGTTAGTAGTAGTAGTTGTTGTTGTCTGCAGTCGTTGAACGAGTGTAGATATAAGTCCACATCTAACTATATATACATATAGTAGTAGAGTATAGATTCAAAAAAGATTATTATTATTATTATTTATGCATATGCAAATTCGTGTCAAAGATGGTTCGTTACGGTAGCCTGAATTTGTTTTTGCAGTCAATAACCAGACAACAGACTACGTGAAAGAGGAAACTAAAACGTTGCCAGTATAGCAAAAAATCAACTCCACTTTAAAAATATGTATTAAAACCAAATATATATATGCATAATGTATTTAGTTTTATATGATATCTATATGATATCAAACATGTGGATTTTTTGTATATTAAGATGGGAGTACAAGCATTAAAATATTATTACTAACTAACTAAGCTAAAATCTATGTAGATTTGTTGGATAAACTAGTTATACTAAGTATCCTACCAGCAACAAGTCAACAAATGAGACTGTCCTCTCATCATAACTCATAACAAGAAGCATCTGTATATTCATTTGATATGTTGTGGGAGGATTTTTTCTTCTCTTTATGATTTGCTGTATACACATATTATAATGTCCTGCTGTTTGAATCTGATGAACTTGATGTTTATAAGGCAATGATCTGTACACACGCTACATAAAATGATCTACTGTTGTTGTACACATCTTTTTTGCATGATGATTAATTTTTTTTCATAACTGTCTGCCAACTCAAGCTATAGGTTGAAATACCATCAAATCACTTTAGAACTTGCTCAGTCTACAAAAGTTTCTATTCGTCACGATATCATAATGACCTAATATGGAACTTTGTGTCACATTCAGACTCAGACTACTGTTAAGAGAAAATTTTCTCTGTTCAATTAAATTCTTAGCGTTTTCTACTTAAATGAAAGGGTATTTTGTTTTTATTTCTTGTAATTTGGTTAGCATCGAAATATGTAGACTACATTAGATGATTTCGACATTCGTCTCTCTACTCACTACTCTTGCTATTTTGACACCGACATGTTTTTCCAGCTGCATTTATGATCTCTCGCGTGCATCAAATCTTCTCTGTACATCTCATCTATACGTCAACCGCTACTGACAATCTCTTTTCTCTCTTCATAGATATTACATAACTCTAGCATACTCTATAGCTCTACCTCTCTTTTTATATTGTATATATATAGAGTTAAGAGGATGAGATGAGATTACAAATTTTTCTACTCTGTCTTCGTCGTCTTCTCTTTGGTTTTTAAACAACCAACTCGAAGCTTTTCAGACTCACATCAAACATCTGAAAAAACAAAACGAAACAAAAATCTTCAAGTTTATATTATTAGCCCCTTGTACTATTTTTCTACAACCCTGTTGAGGGCTTCCGCCGATTCTATCATCAATACATTGAGAGAAAAAAATCCTCTCTGCTCATTCGTCTCAAAATAGAGAATGAAATAAATGATTTTACTGCTAAACCTATATTCAATATGAGTGTTAGATGTTGATAGAATTTTCGAAAGTTAAAACGTGTGTTTTTGCTATATATATATATATACTCAAGAAAATTTTCGACACTCGTACTTTTATCTCTAGTTATATAAAAAGATACAATGCATATGCTTCTATTATTATTACCACCATTCAACTCTCTTGAACTTGATTCCTTGTGACTTTTTATACACCCTCACTCTCCTTTTCTGCCTCTACTTTTATTTCACTTTATGGAGATGTTGTTGCATGTCGAGTAAAAGAAAAGTAAAGATCTCCATAGGTTTCCATCATCCCTTTTCCATATTGCGATGACATGTTATATGTTTTACTGGAAGTTGTTAAGGTTTGAGCTAAATGCGAATACGTGCATTAGGGAGAAAAAATCAAGACTGTATATTCTTGCTCCACACTCATAAAATATCTTTTCGGATAATATCATACGTACTAATTCTATTGAGTCAAAAGGGTGGCGAGTTAACAGAGTCTCTCTAGATATGCTAGATATTTATCATAAAGTTTGTATGGTGAGTGTGATATTTTTTCTATCGTTAAACTTTGTGTATACCACATACACATTTACTTACATAATCCCGATATTTTCAACTTTGCTCATAAACTCTATTCAAACACTATATGAGCTTCAACAAAAAAATGGACCACTGAACAAGACAAGAACATAGTGTCTGTCAACCAATTCCCATTATGTGTAGAACTTCCATAAAATACTACTGTGTGGCTTAGCTTTTGGCTCACATATGTCTTTTGAAGATATGAGTTAGACTACTATATTCTTGCCATAGGAATAAAAACCAATTGTACTTAAGGACCATTGACAAAAAAGCATTATATTCTTGTATGAGTTATGTGTGAGTATATATAGTGAGAAAGAAGAAGAAGAGACAGAGAAGTTATTCTTCTTCTAAACTATGACTTCTATTTAATATCAAAAATAGTTGGTTGAGAACAAAAGGTGTCTTTATATTAGCCTTGAACACTAGTAGATCCACTATCCTGGCTTTTTGACTAGATTGAGAAAATGTGAGAGTAAGTCACAGGGAAAATATGCTGAAGGACAATTTTTCTGACAGCACATTTTCTTTATGTATACTTTTGTCTCTCAAGGGAAGTTGGGTTGAGTACAGGTCAGTTTTTGCTCTAACTTTACTGTACAAAAAGTCCAATTCCGCATTGTCACTGCAGAGGAATAGTCAGTATATTACATAATATGACATATTCTTCATGTGATATCAAGAGAAGTACAGAGCAGATATAAAAATATTTAGTTAGAGATTATATAAAAAACTTTTTCTCTTCCTTCATCTCACTAAGTCACATTCCAGACTTTTGTATTTATATAATCTTATGACTTTAAAAGTTTACAACAGAGATATTATTACATCTTCTACCACAACAAAAAAGTATTAGTAGATGAGCTTCTCAGAAAAGTTTGCGTGTTGTGCTGTAATTTAAACCAGAGGCATTCAGAAGAGTGTGTTCACAAAAGTAAATAAGAGATTGTCTCATGTCCCTTGTCACCTTATATATTTATAAGCATTATATTTTATGTGGCATTCTCTCTTGTCTTGCCTTACTTCCTACGTAGACATACATTATAAGTTTTCAGATGATGTTTTCTTGTTTCAAAATGTGACAGAGTGAGTTGAGTGTTGTTATTAGTAGTAGTGATATGTTAGTCCATGCAATAATATTATAATTGCTAAGAAGAATAGAAAAGAGGTATATGTCACGCACTATGATGATGATGATGATGAGAAAGATGAGTTGTTGTAAGCCTGATGATAATGATGATGCTGGTAGTGTTGTGTTTTTGTTATTTTGGTGATGAACTCTTTGACAAACTGAATAAAGGTCTTACACGCTAGAAATACAAGGGGCAAACAACAAGACTATCATGAAAAAAGTCCAAAATAGTAAAACTTCTTGTGTGAGGCCAAAGTTTTAAGAAAGGAAGTCAAGAAATAATAATATATGATAATGGTTTCAACAACAACCATCATCCTCTCTCTCTAGAAATGAAAACAAATCTACGTCAACGTCTCTGTCTTTTCTTAGTCAAATATACATATAGTAAGTAGGTGTTGTCCTCTTGTCATCTCAACCTTAGTCAATGATTAGCATTTATAATGCACTCCTCACACTCTACATTCTTTTTTCTTCTTCATACAACAAACTGACTGAGTTACCATATCTTTTGACTTTTGACAGTGACAGGTCTACATGTGAGTATTGTGTTGTTGTTATTATTATTGTGCCCAAAATGAAAAAATGTTTTTGCACAAACATAGAACAAGAACAAAAAATTCATCATCAAAATATTTTCAAATCCTTTTCTGTGTATATAAAGAGGATGTAATACAACATGTATAATGGATCATCAGTAGAACTACAACCACAAAGTTATCACATTTTAGATTCGCTATATAATTTTCTTGTCTATGTACCTTGGCTTTCACTATATGTACATTAGATGAAGAATTTTGTGAGATATAAATTCCTCTCTCAGCCTATTTTTGTCTCTCAATTGAAGAGTTCAATGATGAGTGAGAAATGGTGGTGGTTGTTAAACTGACAATTGCATTGCATTTCTTGAGAAAAAAAGAAAGATTGCATTTATTATATGCACTAAGCTCAATAAGAAAATATATGATGACGTTGATCAGAATATGACACTTATGACTTAGCTGCTCTTTATAGATAGGCGTGTAATTTGAGACTGACCTGCTTTGCTAACTTAGCAAAGAAATATTTATAGAATATGAGCTTATTGACCTGTAATTTTCTCTTTAGTACACTCAATAAAGATTTTGAATGAGTATTTATTGCATCAATCTTCTTCCTAATTCGACTATAGTGCAAGTTGCAGTTTTACCATGTAGTACATCTTAGAGAAGAGTGCTGTGGTAAGAGATGTAAAGAGTTGATATTTCCATCAATCACTTGTTGTGGATTTAAATCCCATTGAGTTCCTTATCAATCTCCACACTGTGAATAAATGCAATGAGATAGTCAATGATTGCTTGTCCTCTTTGTAGCGTTGTCAACAATACAAAGAGTAGATGACGACTGTGAATGATTTTAGAAGATTACACTATAGAGATAGCAGCTACCCCCTTGGTCTCAGAAAAAAATTTCATCTATAGAGTACTCTTTATTGACTTTAATAACTGTACAGGTCATCGTAGTAACAATTTGATATGTATAAAATGTAACTCTTTATATATTTGTATAGTGCTGTTCGTTTCTAGTTGCACTTCCCATAAAAGTTTGTATGAATACATTGATTCATCTAACTAGGACAACATGACTAAGTAAGATATGATTTTTGGTTATGAGTGTCATGTGAAATATGATGACCAAATGTCACAAATGTTTTCCTTAGTTTTCAATACAAGATGCTATATACTAACAATTTTCTATTTTCACATTAGATTTCTTCTCATTTCTCATGGCTTGTAGTCATTAGCACAATGTTGTTCACAATAAACGAAATAAGAGCGGATGAGGCAAAATGACTAAATTGGCTAAGTGAATTTCTCTCTCCCTTTTCTTAGAGCATCTCTTCTTGAGTAGCAGTTGTGTCCTACATTAAATCACATCCTCATTAAGCTCCTCTATACTCTAGCGTTTCTTCCTGCCATATGTACATATAATAAGAGCTGATTAAACTTTTTAGAGTAAGGCACAAACAAGTATTATAATGTCATCTGCAACACGACTAATTTGTTTAACAATAAGTAGAATAGAATGTACAATGCAATTATCATCTAAAGGAAAAAAAATTCATTTAAGTATATATATTTTTATTCTTAGTACATATAGAGTCTTCTTGATTTCTTGTCTTACTTCAAAATGTAATGAAATATGTATGGAAGTTTTTGTACTTTATGAGCAAGATAGTTTCGTCTTAAAAACAGGATCCCTTAGTTCCTTGTCTCATTTCAAATCTTCTACATTAGGAAATGCTCTGCTTCTTATATAGTAGTATCAAAAGATATGTTGTAACAATCTGAGACATCTGATTCTCTCTACTCCACCAGAGTTGCAAGTAAAGTGTGAATGTGAATTGTATAGATATAATATGGAAAAGCTAGAAATCTGTGGTAGACACGCTTGTCATTTTTACCTACACCATATCGTGATTCATTTCATCAGTTTACGTCGTGTATCTAATGTTACATAGCTCTTTGGTAATAACTTGTTCATGAGATTCTTGTCATCTCTGTCTCTCTCTCTATTTTGCTATGTACCATACTACACTTTAATAAAGAGATATATACCTTTCGCAAATCTAGATATTGTATTATAATAGTAGATACTTTAGCTCTAATAGTCAAGTTAACAACATCTCTCTTTTTATTCTTAGTGTACACATCTCTGTAATAAAAGTAATTTGAGAGAACACACGGACAGAAGTTATGTAATGTCAACTAATTTTTTTTCTCTTTCCCTACATTCTCAACCAACAATGAGAGTCATGTAGTTGTATTGTTGTTGTTGTAGTCGTGCCGAAATGTTTAGGCAAAGGTTATTATAATATAGCTTGCAAAAAAAAATAATCTGTTGGTTGAATGAGGAAAATTGGATCGAGTCGTCGTTGTCATCAAGTGTTTTGTTCGTAGCTAATAATATTATTGTTATTCAACTTGTTTTCATTTTTACAAACTTTATAATCCTCACTTATTATCAGTTGGCTTGGCTTTTATCATAAAATTAGTAAGAGGCACTTGAAAAGTGGACTTTGATGTTGCACGCAATTTCGTCAATTTCTAAATTGTATAAGGGAGGTGCTCATTAGACTCGAATATGACTCATCTTACTTTATTATGCAGAAACGAAGTAACATAAACGCAAAATTTGGATTCCGACAATTTAGCATTGTTGCTCTCCTTTTAGTAGTAGTAATTTTCGCTCCAAGATGTAAAAACTATGTTCCTATTCTTTTGAAGTTACATAAACGTTGAAAGTCGTTTTAACAACAGACTCCCCTTTAGAGCTCTTGTTGCGAAATGTGCAAACTCATTGACTTTAGCTGAATGTATATAAATACGACTTATCATCATCTGCATATATGCTAAATTTTCTGATGGGACAACAGAGAATAATAATAGATACTTGAAAGTGACAAGTTGTCATTGCATAAATAAAAAAGGAAAAGTGCACAAAAAGACATATATTGCTAGTATGAGTTTTTTTATGCAAACAAATGTGAGATAATGTATCCGGTCACAAACTCACCATTACATGATTATATGTCGTATGCATATCAATTCATGCTAAATGTTTCAAAAACGATTTCTTTTAGCAACTTGTATATTATGTATTATTTAGTCGTGCACATTTTTGCATCTAATATAGTTGCGTGATAAAGAGAAAACATGTTTTATTTATTTCTCTCTCCTCTTCTTCTCTAGTAATTCAAAATGCTATGGAGATTCTTACTAATTTCATATGTAAACTATACATTACACACGTACAACTCTAACGGTAGTGTGTTAATAGGAATTGTTTATCAATGTGGTATTTGTGGTTGAATTTGAGGAATAATTGAAAAATAGAAATTGCATTGGGTGCTCAGTTGAATTCATATGAACTTATAGTCAGCTTCTGGCTTCCATATATTTAAAGCAATTTTTATATTGGTGCATTAGGGATATATATATATATAAACATTTATATATACTTTATTTTGGAACCAGCAGGTAGATAAGGTTCAAATGACCTCGACTCAAGAGTTGGTATTGAGCTTCGGCATTATGTCTCAAAAGTTTTATTGTAGTGTTGGGTAACAGCAATTGCTCAAATGAGAAACAACTCTTATATATGTTTTTACTCACCGCATTATATAAACTTACAACAAATGTATAAGCACCTTCTTTTTTCAAGATAAATTGGTAAATTAGTTTTCCAGTACAAATACATATGTAAGGTAGATGATGATGGTCATGTAACTTACAATACAAGACCTTGGATCTCATTTTTACGCTGGAAATCTATACAAATGTTTGCTTTATCTGCTAACCTGTAACATCCGCTCAATTTAGTTCTCTAATAGTGACTAAACCATTATTCATTATCACACAGTCCAATCATGTATCTTTCTCAAAGTATTAGTAAAAAAAGTGATAATGAATTCCGATATGACGAAGGTGACGATAAATGGTACACATGAAATATAATAATTTGGTACAAATATGAGTCAAAAGGAAACTGAGAAGTTTTATATGCATATCCATAGATTAAATAATACAGTGTGTTTATGGCAATTAGCATTGAACACAGGAGCAGTAGTTGGTTAGATGTGAATTCCTGCACGCCACGCCATAAAATTGTCTTTTGCAGTTTTTTCTCTCATGACTTTTGCTTGCTTCTCTCCACAGTTGCTTTTTTGATTTACTGCAAACTAGCTCTCTAGAGTTGACAGTTGCTTCAAACTTTTTAGAGCGACATTGTTCGTGTGGGTTATATAATAATCTTGCAAGAGAAAAGTTTGTTGTGGATCTTCTTGTCTCTCATTTTACAATTACTTTTTAGCTCTTCTTTCTTCTTGAGGAGCAGAAGATAAATGAAGCAAAAATAGAGATTAGTACTGGTAATAAAACAGTTCCTCTTACTGCCTACTTTACGTTGTTTTTCTGACATTAATATAGTTAAATACTTACAGTTGACTTTTCCACTATTTCATTCTCTCATCTTCTTCTACATACACTACTCTTACTTACTGTTGTTAGAGTGAAGGAATAGGATAACTTGTTAAAAGTTAAATGTGTAAAGGTACGTGTGCCCCAACAAACTTTTATTACAACTTGGAACCATGTTTGTCTTCTCTTCAATGTTTTGTGCTGCAACTGCAAATAGTATATATTCTTTGAAAATCTTGATTTTATTACTGTCGCCACTTCCATTTTAGTCAAGGTGCTGTGTTACCCTCTAACATTATAACAAGCTTCTCTCATATATAGCTACTAGTTAACTCTTTTAAAAGTTATGTCGTTCATTCACTTAAGAAGTTGGAGTGTTTTCTTCCTTTGTAAGTTGATGAGTGTGCTGATCATTGTGTAAAGAGATGAGCAAGATACTAATTCTTGAGAGAATTCCCGTTGTGCGTGTAAATATATGAGAGTTCTCTTCTTGATTTAATTTTAATGGTTCCTCTCTTCTTCGTTTACTCTGACTTACTAAGAGTTATTGTCGTCAAATTATGGATACATTGAACGCACATTTTCCAACTGTACATTAGCCATTCTCACCAAGCTTTTCACCATATATGTACAAGATGGGTGGCATAGTAGCTTAGCATTTCATAAGAGCTTAGATTTATTACAATGTTTTTACTTCTTATACCTCACATCATTTGTAGTCCAGAGACGTCGTATGAATGATACCAAATTCAGAGATTATTTCTAGATTATTATTATTATTAGTCATATAGTGAATGCATATAACTTAAAAATGTAGATGATGATTTTGACTCAGTGATAATTAAAGGAATGTTAGATGATTATTATGAGACTCATATAGTGTACGACATGCAAGTTTTTTATTTGTGACTTGATTAGGACCGGTTTTCTCAACATTGTTATTTCCTATTTTAGATTAGGTGACAAACGTTTATGACAAAACTTTACCAAGTAGTCCAAGGATAGTAGTAGGAAATAAACACTTTACTCTGGCGGTCAATGTTTTATATGATGTATTGGTATTGTATAGAATTACTCAACCGTATAACAGTACATATGAAAGAAGTTCTACATATATCTTTTTGTGGTGGTCATTTGACTTTAATATTTTGATGACAATCTATATGGTCTATTTTAGATGAACAGATAATACTAAATTCCTGCACTAATATGCATATATAAACGCAACTACATTTATATCATGTACAACATAAAAACATTGTGCCAATTATATATACATTGCAAGAAGTTCAAGTACATATTATACGGTGCTGAAAACTTTATGAGATGAGATGCGCTGATGGCTTAACAGCCGCTGTCGACGTTTTTTTCTTGATATGCAAACATTATGTTGTTACAATAAGTACAGTAACAATACGAGACGACGAGGCTTCAAGTCAAATATGAAGTAAGTCATGAGTAAGGTCTTTGATAGCATTTATGTCTCGTATATATTGTATACCTTTTCATATTTTATATTACTTGATTGACGTTCTCTCACGCAAACTTTGAAAGAATTTATAAGCCATGTTCTATATGCATAATAATGTGTCGTACTAATATTATAGTTACATAGCTTTAGTTATATATATATATATTAGCAATCCTTACTACTCTGCATGACATAGAGAACAGTAAAAGATAAGAGAGTTTTTGTGTATATGACGCTCATTTCTGATTGTGATGTTTATTATTTTGACGCAGGTGAGCCGAGGTTCTGAAAGCTATAGTGTGGTCAGTCATCACATGGAACAAGAGAACTGAAGCACACACAAAAAAACTAATGGTCAACTAAACAATTTCTTATATAGTATAAAGACTACACTCAACAATTTTCTACTGCGGGGGGAAATAAAATAAACCGCTAAGAGATTTTCAACAATTAATATGTTGCTCAGACACGAGAAACGCTTTAAATACTTTTTACTTATCATTAGTGCCCAGTGAATTGTGAGATTGTGAATAAATAGTATACATACATATATATATTAGTAAAGAAAAAAACAAGTAAAAAAGACTCTAAGCAAAATGGATAGAATTCCTATAACGGAAGATTTAATTCGACCTCAAATGCTAACTTTGAGAGAATTCCGCCCGTTCAAAACCAGTGATGAGTATCTGTGGGCTATGAAAGAAGATTTGTCAGATTGGCTCAATCTCCTCTATCCTGAGTTGAGCATTACACCACACTTGTTTATGGAATGTCTGGAAACTGGAGTGACGCTTTGTAAGGTAAGAAAAAGATTTACTCTCTCTCTTGAGATTTTCGTAGATTGCATTTGGATTAGCTTACTCAACTTTATGTTGAGAGAGAGGTTGAGATGAGACTTTTTAGAAGAAGAAGAAGAGCGTAAACCATATAGTGATAGTTGCTCAAGTTGTTACCCTCTTTATAATCAATAATTCATCATCATCTTGATATGTCTGTGTAGTCAAGTGAGATACACTATTGCAAACCACCAGTTTAACGTACTGTATATATAAATCCAGCAGGTATATATATAGACACACGTAAAATTATATCCTTTCTATCCACTTTGTCATTAATTTGACTCACTCACCAGTACAAAGTGTTGGTAATATTGTCTGTTTAAAGACTGTAGCTACAGGGAGAAGAGTTAAGAATTGCTTAGTGCATACGTAACAAGTTTGCAACAAGAAGGAGAGTCGTCGTCGTCTCTAAAAAGTTTACACTTTATACAGTTTCAATATACATAATGCAAGAGAGAAAACGATGCTCTTCATATAATGATTTGCGATATCATTTATCTTCAATAGCCATGTAGGGAAAAGTTTGTCCAAAAAGGTGAGCATATTTCTGCGCACATGAAATAAGACGTTGTAAAAAACCTCTCCCATTTTTCAATTATAATAATAAGCTTACAAACAAGCTTGGATAATTTCCTTTAGAGTGTCATCGTCGTCATTTTTTCTTGAAGAAGAAAAAACACGTTCAAGATTCAAAATGTAAAAAACTAATGAGCTCTTAGTAAACAGTAGTTTAAGTAATATACATGAGAGTCAATGAATACTGCTGAGGATTACGGGTCAAAAATTATTTTGAAGAGCTCAGTTTTATCATGCTATCAGGAGCAGTATCAAATATTAAAACTAGTAGTCGTTATAACTAAATTGAAAGGTAAACAAGATAGGATTTTATGAATTTATGATGAGTCCTTTTATGGTTCAAATGTAATTCTCAATCCTCACTACAAAATCCTAAACTTGAAAAAACTGATTGTTGATACATAGACTAAAAGATATAGAAGAATTGAAGCGTGTGGTACAAATATGATTTAGATGTTCTATTTATCTATCAGTCTTATATACGTTTTAGTTGATGGGTGATAACATATAATAATATATATAATACATTAGAGTAATAAGTTTGAGAGAATATTTATGACTAAAAATTTATTCAAGTTACTACATTGGTGGTAGGATAGTCCTAGCATGCTTTTTATACCACTTAACTGTCACTACGATTTTGGTTCGTAGAGTTGTTGGCATAATAATTTTGTACTTGAAGATATAATATACAGTAGTGCAGAGCTGTACGACTACACGACTTTGAACTCTAGATTACTGATTACACTATATACATGTTTAGGTAGAAAATCATAAAATTGCAACCGATTACAGACTACTATATTTTATGTAACTTATGAATTACACAGAAGCCCTGAAGATCTACTATGCATAATGTGTAAACTAGTAAGCTACATCATCTCAATCGAAATTAATGCCCACGTCATCAAATTTGACAAGAGCTACGGATTACACGAGTATTAAGTATTTATATAGGTAAATAGCGTGAAGAACATATAATTCAAATCATCCTCTCACTCAGAGTCTTGTTGTTGCTACTGCTGTTAGTGAATCCTGTTAGAATGAGTTTATAGCTTGAGGATTGGCAAAATATTTTCTGATTGACACTCTCTCATCATATCTATATATTAGTGGTACATTACTTGTAGTATACAGTTGAAAGGATGATGCATCATCATCATCATCATCATACAAACATATATATAGTGGAGGAGTAGTAAGATGAGGAAGAAAATGTGAGTAACGCAGTAGCTGCTCTAACTATCTCGAGAGATTTTGAATTTTCTTACACATCTATGTTGTAAACTATATGACAGTTTTAATAAATGGCAAGTAATTCGGATATATCACACAAGTCTCTCATGTCATTTTCAACACAGTAGGAAGAGAATCATTAATTATGATAGAAAAAACTCAGCGTGACAAAAATGCATATCAGCTCTTGATGTCATTTGTTAATTACGAGTGAATTGTTTTGATGAAAGTTTCTATATACATACACCGTTACAGTTGAGTAAAAGAGTGTCAACTGATTCCTTTCATTTATGAGCTTTGCACACGTTTTACAGTTGTTGATGTTTCTGAATATATATTTTACTATTAATGAAATATTCATAGATTTTATGCAGCATTAGCTTAATATAAGTAACGAATAATTCAGTAGTGATGCTATATGAATATTACAAATGACATGACGTCTCTTAGCGAAATTTTTGTAGAAAGTTTCTAAACTAACACTACAGAGAGAAAGAGAGAGAGAATAAAAAAGCTAATCAAATAATATCAGTAGTAAGACTAGATTACCATATTATTTCAAATTATAATAGGACGACGATGACGATGATAATAGCTTAGAGAAAAGCGGTTGGTTACAAAGCAAGTAGAGTAAGTAGTAGTAGTAGCCAGTGAAAATCTTGATGATGAATAAAAACAAGAATGGACTAACGCATAGGGAGTTTAGATTAGCATCTGAAACTGAAAATGAAATAATGGGCTTGTGATGTGAACTATGCCACAGAAGACAGGAAGCTTTTCAAAGAGTTTTATTTTTGAAGTGGCTAGATTAGCAAGGGAATTTGATAACAGTATGAAATATATAACAGCAAAATGAGAGTAAAATAATTCACAATGTATGTAAATTTCACTTAAGAAAAAGTCAGGTTCTAATCTTATGTAGTGTCACTCGTCTTACAAAGTAAGTAACGTCATATATAGTAGAAGATTACGATAAAGTAAATTGTGAAAAATAGCAATGTTCAAAATTATGCAGCAAGGAACAATATAATTAATTAGACGAGTATTCTGTCTCATTTTATTTACTACTTTAATAATATCTAATATCAAAAGCTATACTATCTACTTTATAGAAAGTTTTTTAGAAAAAGAAATTTAGAATGCTGATGAGGTGGCATAAATATTGAAGCACGTGTTCATTTTCGATCGCAAATGACTTTATTTCTTCTCCTAATGGCGATAGGAGGACAAGAGGTCAACTCTCAACTATAGTTAACTATAAGGAAGCCGGGATAATGAGACAAACAAATGAAATATTGATTACCGATACTTTAGACTAGGGTTGTGGCAAAGGCAAAAGTGAAAAGTAAAAACAAGTTCATTGCTTGTTGAAGAAATAAATGCATGTGTGAATGAGATGAGAGAAGAGTATACAAAGTAATGGAGTTTTCGATCCTTCATTGGATCTACTAAGTATGTAATAGCTACCGTAAACACTGAAATGTAGTGATAAGTGCTTTCTTTCCCTTTTTCACAGGGAAGTGCTGAAACATTAGTAATGTCTTGTTTTTTCCTACTTGCCTTTTAGGGAGAGCTTAATACCGCCTTAGTATGTGTCCAGAACAAGAAAGATGTTGTTAACATCACAATTTCACAATACGAGCGATGAACCATTGAGTCTAGTAGCCTAGCAATAAGATGTGTGAAGATAGATCGTGATGAAATGGCAGTAGTATGTGCAAAAAAAAGTTGTAGAAAAAAAGATTAAAAAACTCTGTGCAGTGACAGTTATAGAAAATTGAAAACGTACGGATGCAATTTTTTTTTGTTGTTGTATATCCATGAAGAATTTCTACTGTTATTATTACAACTTTGTAATATAAGCAATTACAGCAAACATAGAAAGAAGGGAAGAAGGGCGTGACTCTCTCTCTCTCTCTCTTACTGACAACTTTGTAGTCAATGATAGTTATAGTTATTAAAAGATGCTTTCAACCAAACACTCTTTTTGAAAAGGGTGGAATCACAGAGTTAGTCGGAAGGTTATTATTACTCAAGGGAGTTTAAATGGTACTTGTTTGGTTGACCACAAAATGTATAACATACAAGAAGACACTCTCTTACATATAATATGTACCTTGTGAGACAACCATTAAGTTTTAGGAAAGAAGATTAGTTTGTGTGGTAATATATGTTTCATTTCGTTATGAGAAAAACGGAGAGTGAGTAGTGGGGTGTGCCTGCTAAAATGAGAATTTTCATCTCAGCTTTAAAGTTTCTCCTTGCTTATCTTCTTCATGTTACTATAAAAGTTTCATTCATATCTATATCTCTCACACATTTAAAAATATGTAGTAATTACAGAGTTCGTAAAAGTATTAACTACTTTCTATAAGGCTATGTATATATATTTATATTATAGCGACACTTTGAGCAAAAATTTCTTCTTGTAAGCAAAAGTAAGCAGAGTAAACTTTTTAAGGAAAAATCTTGCAAAGGAATCACTTGACAAACTATACACCTCATGACCTCATATTATAGAAGAGAGAGAAGAGAACCTAAATCTTCCTCTTGAAAGAAACAGCATCTGTAGATTTGTAGCTAGGACCAGTCAGAAAACACAAGATATGTTAGAAAGTAACTTTTTTCCTCGTCTTTTTTGCTTGAGCATTCGACTCATGAAAAAAGTTGAAGTTGAACGAACATCATGTACATATAGCAGTAGTAGTATAGTATATCTCTAGCATTTTATAAAATGGATAAAAGGGCATTTTACACTTATTTTATGGTGAGAGAGTCACTTGCTATTGGATAATAAGTTGTAGAATGTCCAATGCTGTGGTAAAAAATACAAGGAAGAAGTGATGACCACTAAAAAATGAAGAAAAAAATTAAATTCGTGTTCCATGTGTCTGAAGATTTGACTTCAACAGTCGAATATAAAGAAAGATATAAGTGTGCATCAAAGTTACTAGAAGGTTTCATAATCCAAGGGTTATATAATATATGTAGTTATGTAATGCAAGAGAGAGTGAAAATGATAGATATGCTTAGAGTATTATTATTACTTAATGGCATTTATATACACTTTGATAAATATATATATGATATGTATATGTAATTTTCTTGTATTTTTCTCTAGCATGCGAACAACGTGCGACGTGCAGCAATTGAGTGGATCAATTCTGGTGGAAAATTACCGAAATGTTGGGGAAGAGAGTGGAAGCTACCAACTGGAGAAGTCATTTTTAATGCCAATGCTCGTCCTGAAACATTTTTTGCTCGAGACAATGTTCACAACTTCATTACATGGTCTAGAAAGTTGGGTATTTTCGAGTGTCTTCTGTTCGAGTCAGACGACTTAATTCTAAGGAAAAATGAGAAGAATGTAATCTTGTGTCTTTTAGAGGTAAGAAGTAAAAAAAAGAAAATACACAAAACTCATTTTCTCATTTGTACTAATAGACTTTGTGTGGAAGAGATAATATGAGAAAGCTAATGGCAATAAGTTGGGTGATAATGACTTTATCTACTTAACTTCCACTCAGTAGTTTACGTATAATAGACAAACATTAGCTTAATGTAAAACCCTTCCAGTAATTATGTCAATATGAATTGATGACACAGCTTAAATATGTACATATACCAAATTCAAAGTTGAATCTTCAGGAGAGAGAAAGAAAAAACAGAAGAATTTGAAAATCGATTATGTGCAATGATATGCTCTTAAAAGACGAGAGAGTAGTCAATAATATTTTAGTTGAAGAGCATTGAGAATTCATTATTGAAATGAGTAATAGCCATTTATCATTGTGACTATTGCGTTAATATCTTTTTCTCTACTAAAGGCCGTCATATGTATATGAAGTACATATATTGTGTGGGCTAAATTAATGACCCAATCTGCGAAAAAATTAATTTCTCAGTCAATTAGCTGGTACCAATTACCAAACTTTACATATATTTTAAGTAACTATATAATTGTAGTGTTTATACCCCTGGCAGGAATTTTTCTTAATGGTAGGAAATTATAAACAAGTATGCGGCAATAGCTAGAGAATATATATATATTGGCAATCTATAATCTATACGACTGTTGTTGAGTGCATAATGACTCCCAACTCTTTTTTCTACATTATTATTGACTTTGGTATTTGATTGAGGATAAATGTTAAAGCCTAGGAGGCTAGGCAGGGTAATCGTAGGAATTTTTCTTCCCATATGTTAATAAAAGAGCCTCCAGCCAAACTAACTTATTTGTTGTTGATGATGCGTTGATGGGAACACTGTTTTTGATGCATTATACAATATATCTGTGTGTAAATGAAATCGTGAAACAACTTTGGTTGGTTTCTGAATTTATCTTATATATTTTATTCTTTTTTGTCTTCTAACATAGGTTGCTAGACGAGGATCACACTTTGGAATGGCCACACCACTCTTAGTGCAATTTGAGAAGGAGATTGACCGAGACATAGGTAATACATAATAAGCAATATTAAGCGCGTTGTTTCAAATTGTGTTTTTCATTCATCTGTTTTATTTGCACATTGATTTTTTGACACCTTGTTGACCAAATAACTTTAAATTAAAATGTCTGACGAAGAATATTTTCCATATTCTGATGATGATTTTGCACTACCACCATCACCAAGAAGGTAAGAGTATATTAAGGTGTTTTATTTATTCTAATTCCTTTATTTATTTTCTCAGACCTCGTCGTACACGGACTGTTGTTGAAGAACAATCAAGTGATGCTGATGATGAAAGTCAAGAAGAAAATAACAAACTAATATTTGAAGAAGTTAATGATGTTCCTCATGAAGATGATGAAAAGCTCCTACAAGATTTCATTAAAGAAACAAGAGAAAAGGGTGATGATGAAGAAACTAAAAGAAAGAAAAACCTAATTGAAGCATATTTACTTATTATTGAGAATGAAAAAATTCCTGAATACAAATTGGAACGTGCTTTTGTTTTGTTACGCAAAAAGTTATGGAATTCAATAAGAGAAGATAAGCCAGCATTTGATAGTACTAAAACACTTCCTAACGAAGGTAAAATATATATTATTATTTGTACTTGTAAAATATGAAATTCTCTGATAACTTTTGATTCTTTTTATTTAGAGTTTCAAGCTGGAGAAGCACCAGTTTTTGGGTTAGCTCATTATATCACTACATCAAAATCACAACAAGAAACACTGACTATCCAGGAAGGTAAAACATTTTTATTCCTAATTCGTCGTATTCTAAGTATGTAGTACTAATTTTGTAATGTTTTTCCACAGATAGCATGCGTGATCAACTAAAAGTGATCTATAATAATGTACAAGGAGATAATATTAAAGACAGCGAAGAACATCACAATGCTTTTGTGAAAATGATTCAAGAAGCTAAACCACCAATAAAAGTAAAAAGTAAAAGAAAATTAATTTGGGAAGTGCAATGGAATGGACAACGTTTAGCACTAAGGAGGTATATTACAAAAAGAACTAGAAAAGGAACTGCGTATACCTGCCCAGAGACAATGCATGTTATGCAAAACTTATGGTAGTAAGATGATGAAAATATAATTTTTATTTTGGTGTTATGAAAATCGTCTTTGTTGTTGCAGGATGTTTTATGGGTGTTTTATCCACCTTTGATTTTTGTGTTCATCATAATTCAGCCTGTCGTCACTTTCTTATCACAATCAACAAGGAATCAAACTTTGCTATATCTTCATTGTTTACTACAAGGCACTTTAGAGTTGGATTGGTCTGAAGAAAAAAAAACTCATCTTGTGCAGATATTAGCGCACACAAGATATGTAAGTGGTATTGCTACACCCTCAAGATGTACTTTATTTGTCTATAGACAATTGGCAGTAGAACGTTTAGCAGAATTACAAGTAAATATTTATATAAAAATATGCAGCATATTTAGTGCAACACTAATTTTGTCTTTATTTTTAATTTTTAGTTTGCTCATCTAATGAAGAAGTTAATGATAAGGAATTATGAATACAATGTCGACAGAGTGACTCTGCCAGTCAACAGACAAAAACAAGTTCATACAGTTTTAGCTGAGTTAAAAATCAAAATTATTTTAAATGGAGTTGTGACAAAAGAGGAAGCTGAGCAAAAACAACTTCCTGCTGAATTTGGACAAGACTACGACGACAAAAAAGAAACAACAGCAACAACAAGAAAGAAAAAAGAGTCTACTTTTGATCTCTACTACTTTAATAATAATCATTTGTATTATGGAGGTTTTACAACAAACACGCGGAAACGGAAACTTTTACATGAAAGTACTATTGGGTCAACTGGAGTTTTAGCCGCTGTACAAAATGCTCATCACAAATTAAAAATGAATTCTCACAGAACAATTAAATTAGAAGAAGAATCAGCAGAGTCTAGTGACAGTCGTGAGCCAACTCCATCAACATCATCGGCTTCTACTCCTCGACAACAACGTAAAAGAAGACACTCAAGAGCCTCATCATCATCAACAACTCAAAATAATAAAGAATTAGATTCTATTCCCATTACTGGCGGAAGATCAGAATCATTGTGGAATTTAGCCCTATATATTGCTAGTTTTCTTAGAGTTCCTTGCTTTTTTACCAATACACATATTCTTTCAATCAATAGTGAAATTGATTCCAGTGTATTAGTTTTTGGAGACTTGGATTTAGTTAAAGATTTATTATATGCTATTTGTGGATTAGATGTAGAATTTCAAAATGTTGTTTAAGCTTACGAGGTGTTAAAATAAATAAATGCAATCTTGTTTATGAAATCCGGCAAGTATTTATTAATACATTATTAGTTAATATATTCATCTTCCTTCAACTACTCTACTGTCTCTAGCCAGAGACACTGGTGCAGATTTGAGCAGCTCAGGTGAAGAAGAGTCTTATCAAGAGTATGGACCAATGCCTCAAATTGTTACCAATGACTTACGCTCATTAGATGAAATGGTAAATGAAGTGAAATCTTTGCTCACATATTTAGTTTCCGTCCTCATATAACCTTCTTTTCTAGTAACAACTTTAATGTATACAATATACACATGTTATATAATCTCTACTTAAAATTTCTTTTCTCCTTTTACGTATATTATAAGACAGAAAGAACAAACGTAAAAATACACATTTACTTTACATAAAGTATTAGAATAAATGAGCCTGCTGAGTTCTAGAAGGTCTCTCTCTTTTCAACTCACTTTTTGTTGTGTAATATGTACTCTACAATGCTATATTGACTTTAGAAAACTTTTTTTTTGTATATAGTGTAATAGATATATAGATCTTATATATGTTTTTCATCTCCTTTCTTGTATAAAATGTATACACATATATATATGTACCTAGTGCCCTTTACAAGGTTGAAGATGAGTTGTTAAAAAATTGTTTTTGTTTTTCTACTCTGTACAGGTGCGAGAGTTAGTGGAGAGATGCACATGTGGAACACAATTTCCAATGATAAGGATATCTGAAGGAAAGTACCGAATCGGAAATACCAAAGTCATGATCTATGTTCGAGTAAGTATAATATATGTTGGATAGCATCTTTGAATTTTTCTTTTACATCTCTCAGACTCAATTAAGCCTTTTGAGAAAAACCACAACATACCAATGATCCCTCCTATTTACCCATATTAAGAGAGCTAGTTGCTTCGTTATATATGTTTTGTTCTTAAAGAGTATATAAAAAAGCACATGTGTGCATAATAAGAAGACTATATGCATTTATGATAATGTGAGGTACTCATATGTAAGTCTTATGTAAAATAAGTAAAAGATGAGTTCAGTTTGAATGTATTTAAGAATCTTTTACATATTTATATTCTCTCTGTACATGGACTTTTTCCATTTCTCTCATGACAGTAATAATGCATAATATATTGTGAGAAGAATAAAAAAAGTAACCATTACATCAAATTCATAGGCTAAAACACAAACGACACGCTTTCAGAACGAAATGTAATTCATATATGTAAAGTATGTAAAGTCAGAGTTTATGTTACGGGAAGCTTCTTCGTTGCTTTTTTTTATTTTGATTATATTTCTTTTTTTGTATGTTTCGTATATGAGAATTGATGTCTTTCAATATTTGAAGAAAATCTAATATGTCATTGTGGTTACTCAAAATTCAAATGACTTGATTCTCTGACTGCGGTAGAGTTTATTCACAAAAGCACTTGGAAGAATCTTCATCTTTTGATATTTTAAAATTATGTAGACAATTGCATTATATTACTATAATATATATATTAACTACAGAAAAAAATGATTAGTCCGTTATTGCATTGAACAAAAAATGTTTTGAGGTTTGGCTTTGATTCTTTGGCTTCTATTCAACAATTTTGTATATTTCTCAAACGTTTTTCCTATAAATGTAGTATAATGAAACATTTTCCATCTACATTTATAAGTATATATAATAATTCTTCTTTAGTATTTCATCAGCTCTCTCACATATAAAAAAATCGTGATATATATTACTCATGTCACTGATCTCTAGAGCTTTCTTTCTTTTTCTCTAAATTTTGCATAAATGAACAAAAATTGATGTGTTCAATTTAACGCCACTTTTTCTATCAGTAAAGTTTTTGCTAATATCTGTTCAATCATTTGTTTTCTTTTTACAAGAAAGAAATCACATATAAATAATTTGACTCTGATTGGAATTTTTTCTTCTTTGTTTATCTCCAATATTATTACCTTGAAAAACATTTGATATCGAAACGTCTAGCGATAATTGTTTACACAGATATAAGGTAAATGGCCGTCCTTAAGATTTTCAAAACAGAGATTTCAATGTACTCATATAGAAGAATATGAGTAGTTGGAAATTATAAGCAAATATACTTACAATGCGTATAGAACCATCAGAACCATTTTCGCAAATCATGCATAGCGAAAGGTATTTTTGAGTCTTCATAATTTGCAATAACAAAAAACACTTGACATGAGAGTCAATGCTTTGCAATGTATAAATTATGTAGGGCTCAAAACATCAAAAAGATGGTGTAACATTATTATATTAACTTAGTCGTCATGTAACCTCGTTGGGTTTATTACATGACGTTGATGACTGCAATAACAAATTTAGATTTAGAGTTACCTTGACTGCCCTTTGCAATATGTAAATAACTCATTTCAAGTCCTTTTGTCTTCAAGAGCCTTTTCCTTTACTATCACCATTCCTTTTAAACCACTGTATACATAATGTATATGTATGCCTCTATAATAAAAAAAACTAAAATATGACAATATATTATGTTATTTTTTATAGATCCTAAGAAATCATGTGATGGTCAGAGTTGGTGGAGGATGGGATACACTTGCACACTATTTGGATAAACATGATCCTTGCAGATGCTCCTTAGGTAATTTTAAGCCATATATTTTTACTTGAGCACATTCATCTACATTACAGAAATCCAATAAGTGTTCATTGTCAACATTTGTTTCACTAGTCGGAAGAAGAATTCTTTGTAAATGACAGAGTATATATATATATATACTATAGACTATATAAGAGTCTTAGAAGCTCACCCTGATTGTATATAGAGTGAAGATTGAAGACATGGTAACTCTTCTCTTAACTCTTCTTTCCATATCTAATGTATCTACAAGCAGTAGAGAAGTCATCGCCGTCAGTTGAGCAATTCTTTGAAATTTAGATTGTGTATAAAAAAACAAGTGAGAGTTTGTTTTGTGCACAAACATATATAACACATGTGATGACTTTTAGTGTTTTACATTTCCGACTTTTTCTCCAGAGCTTGTTGTCGTTTTCCTTCTGCACTTTTTCAGTTGGTTTGGTATAATAATACCATCCCTCAAAGAGTTTAAAATAAAATGCTTTAAGAGTAAGTTAAAGTGTAGATAGACAAGAGTTGTTGTTAGAAGCCGGAAATTGTATCAATTTACTTTTCAATTTACAATGCATTTGCTATTTCTTCTGCTTCTGTCGTGAGCTATTTGTTTCTAAGAGAGGCATACAAAAAAGGGGAAAGGAAGACAATGAGAAATGACATAATGACACAAGTAATTCTATATAGTAAATGAAACCCTTTTTCCTATGTACACACTAATATGTTGACAATATTGTGAGTGACTGGCATTGGTACATATACAAAACTTTAGTTGAAATGAAATTGAATAAAAAACTAATGATGTATATCATTTTCTTGTTTTTTACAGGCCATAGAGCAACAGTTGCATCAAAATTAATAATGAAAAATGAAGGCAACACACCACCTCGAATGAAGGTCGAGTATGAAAGGTAAGAGAGCCAATGTGGATTCCCATTTTATTACCCTGTTGTAGAAAAAATAGTATTTTTTCATCTTGTTTTGTTTGCGCATCAACCCTTTATCATATTAGACATAATGATAAAGTCATTAATTACAATTAGCTACACATTTATTCACTTTACTTTGTCTTTGACTCTTAATTCTACACCTCTTCATCATATCTTGACTTAATGACTACCTGCTCTCTAGCTCATGTCTAGTTACCATAACTAGCTCTTCATCAACAACTCAAGTCACCAAAAAAAACTATCCCAGTGACTCTATGAATACAATGCTTTTGTAACATAACACAAAAATGTTTACGCATTAGTTGACAGAGTGTGTGTGCCGCTGAAAAAAAACGTCTTGCACGCATCTCTCTCAAATGTAAATGTGTAACTATCTGATAATAATACGGTAGATTATAAAGAGGACATTGTACAATATTATAACTGTCGTTGCTTTTTATAGATGCCAGAATTTTTTTTATGTTTACATGCATTATGTAGTTTTTTTGTCAATTTTATTTTACTCACATACTGACTCAGATAATATTTAGTTTAGTATGTTGCAATGCAATGAGTTCAAGCTAGAATTAAACGAGTGACCACTACATTTCACTACTATTATTAAAATTAATGATTTCATAATTGAATATCAAGATTTCTTTATATCGTATATTATATATATATATTATAGAAATATTGTAGGGAATGAGAACTTCAACTTTATTACATATAACAAATAAGTACACAAAATATATTTTGTGGTTCTGTGGTTGGAAAAGTAACGTTAGAACTCTCTGTCTGTGTATAATGTTAGAATGTATTATATACAATTGGTCAAAGTATTGTTTTGAATCAAGCATTAAAAAAATTGTGGTGACAAAACAGTTTCTTCATAATATTACATTCATTGTTGAAGACCTTATAGACAGGGATAATATGCCACGGTTACATTTACCATTAGTAACATTACTTTACTAAGTAATACACAAAGTTTCTATATATATAATAAAATTCTTTCCTCTTATCTAGCAAGTCACAAAAATGATACTATGCTAATGTTATTTATTTCTTTCTTTCTATGTAGCACTATAATGTGTACACACAAAGTAGATTATATTATTTATGCATCATCTCTAATGCTCTGTCGTCTCATATAATAATATTAAAAATCATTTTAGTTTTGGTTTTCCTCTTCCACCTCCATTTATATATACGTATAGCATACATATATATATATATAACTGTATTTTGGAAGGATATATTACACGTTTTTGTACAATAAAATTAGAATGGTTATGATAACTACATAGAGAAGACTATATATACATATATAATAGTAGTGGACATTTCATTTTTAGTTAGAGTTGTGGTTAGATTTTCTGAGTGGCATTGTATATTTTTTCTTCTCTTTTTTCTTGACTTGACATACACAGAGAGAGAAAGAAGAAGGAAGAAAATTTATATGTGGCATTTGCCGTTTAGTAACGACAAGAAGAAGGAGAAGAAAACGCTGTTGTCGTTCCTCTTTAACGACTACTAACAAAAGAAAAACAAAACTTCTTGGGAGTAGTAAGATGATATGAATAACAAAAATGACATTTAGACAAAGATGAGATGAGTATCTGTGAAAACACAACAATAGAAAGATAGATTGAAGATGATGAAGATGACAGAACAACTGTATTTAGTATATCACATATAATACTTCTGTATACCTAACTCCGTAATATGATTATTATGTAGATGTATATACGTATTTTTTACTTATTTGTTTTCTTATTTTATTTTCTTATTTTATTGCTAGACGTGACCTTTCATTTGACCCTGTTGCACATTCAACTCCAAATCCAGTTTATGGACGTAATGCCAAAAAACCAACTGATTTGAGTGACTCTAGCTCCGAGATTTCTGATGAGGGCTACAAAACATCAGATAACTCAAAAACTCGCCTTTTACTTCTAGAAACGCCAAGTGTCTCACCACCAAATGAACCAGTAACTACTAATAATAAAGAGTTTAGCAACAATAAAGGACATCAAAGTCGCAGAACATCTATTGTTAGATCTCGCTCTCTCTCCACAGATGAAGGTTGGTGCTAATCACACAATTTTTTGCCTTGATCATACATATAATATGTTTGTGCTCATCATAATCTGAACTTGACATTAGTTTTCAAAAATACGTGATAAGCGAAATGATGAATAGTAACGTATACTCTATCATAGTTTTAATATTGGATGATTTTATACTCTTATCATTAAACTCTAAATAAGTAAGGCTATGAATTACATTAATATTAAAGTCACAAGCACGTGCACTTTTATCTCTTTCAAGTTTTTTTCTTTCTCATCTCAAAGGATAAAACCATAATGAAAAGTGTAGCCTTGTCAAACTACATTATATTGCTACTATGTTTATACACACATCAAATTCAATTTTGTTGATTGTGTTGCATCTCTTTTGCCAATTGTTAATTGCAGAGTGATTGACATCATACCCCTGTCAAAACAAGTTGAGTGTATTGGCCATGGGCTCTTAAATGTTAGAAATATTGTTAATTGCGCGAGTCTTTAGTTATTGATGCTATTGATAGATTCTCTGATCCTTTGACTTTGAATATATATTTAGTAAATTGTAGCAGCTTCATGACTATAGCAAATATCATTGAAAGAAGAAGTGATGTCAAAAGCCAATTCAACAATTTTTTTAACTAGTGGTCGTGATGTTGATGCGGTAGTACTACAAAGTATTGATCACTTGAAACACTAAATGAATCTTGTTGAATGATGAAAAAATAAATACTTTGTACGCTATGCCTTGACCTAATTGATTACACCATAGAGGCTAAAGTATATATATATATATTTATTGCTTTTAGAAAACGAGAATCCTTTTGCCTATCAGATCACTCATGAGTCGGCTTTATTTTTTTATTTAATAGATCGTCCAGACTCTCGTTCAACAGATGAAGAGATTTCAACAGTTCAAGTTGTGAGAACGCAACAACCTGAACGCCCATTACCAATAATGAAAAGTAGCAGCATGAGTCGCGTTCAAAGAAATTATGGCCAAGCACATTTAAGAAGTATCTCTTGTGAAAGAGCAAAAGGTCAAACCTCCACCTTTCAACAACAACAACAACAGCGTTACTTACTAGGTGACGGAAGAACTACTCCCAATAATACTTCTTCGACAGTAGTCAATGGTAGTAGTAGTAGAGGTAACAAATTGATTAATCATCAACTTCATCAAAATCGTACAACAATGTCATCCAAAACTCCTCAACAGTCTCATCATTTAAGTCAAATGCCTAAATCAAAATCAAATATTTCTACCAATCCCAAAGGACCTAGAAGAAGTTTATCAGCAGGTGGGCATCAAGAGTTTTTTGCAAATATGTCAGCGGCATCCAATGGTAGAAATAATTATAGAACTTCATCACAACATCCAACAACCACACCAAAGTTTACAACAAATGTAAAAAGTAATAATACAACAACAAGTAGTAATAACCTAGTGAAAAATGGTACATGGAATGGTGGCTATTCTCGTCGAACTCGTCCAAATTTGTTTCAGTCGGAACTTTACAAACAGCAAAATTCTACTAATAATCATTTATTGGCAAGAAGACTCTCAGTAGACTCAAGTGTAAGTGGTATAAATAGAGTGAATGGTGATGTGAATGATGATGAGTATATTAATGGTGAAGACTCATCATCCAAAGTTGTTCCAGACTTGGCAATATGGATTAAAAAGGCGTTAGAGTTGGACTCTGATACAGACAAAATCACTCACATAGAAATGGCCATCAAACAATTTGAGCAACAACGCCTTGAAGACATTAATAATCATGAGAGTGTCAGTCTTCCGTATAATATTGTTGATAGTAGTAGCGGCAGTAGTATTGGTGGTCTAAATAATGATTCCACTAATCCCAAGTCCATTACAACTCCTATTCGCAAGCGTAAGGAAAACGGATTTTCAAAAATTCCAAAGCCTAATTTTTATTAAATCTCGTATTATTATTACATATTACATATAGATTGTAGAAAAAGAATATACACATATTAAACTAACAGAAAAAAATATATGAGACTAGACATTTATTTTATTCAGGGTACTACTACAAGACATGCACACTATAATATGTCAAAATATTTATAAATATATATAAAATATAACTCTTTTCGCAACCGTTCTCTTTTCAAGTGCTTCCAAATAGTGTAATTATATGAGAAAGGATTAGCGCATCATTCTCTAAAAAGTGTACAATAATAATATTATTAATAACTATTAATACGCCGTAACGTAATATTAGTATAGTTAGTTTTTACACAAGTTTGATAACATAAGAAATAGGAAAATGTGTAGAAGAAGACAATCAAACTAATGAGAATGAAGAAAAATGGAAATAACTTTTAGAGTGCTACTTTTTGAGCTTCAATTTGTTGTATAATATCTAATGTTTATGTCGTTACATTTGTATAGTATTTGTTCTAACTTTAAGTTAAGGATTTAAAAAAACAGCATTTCAAGAGATCAAAAAGCTACTGAAATAATAATAATAAAATAATAGAGTAGTAAAGCAGAAAAGATAGTATTCATTTTATATGTAATATGTATTCCTACTAACTATATAACCATAGTATATAGGCACAAAAGTGACAAAATGGACGAAACAACATTAAATTTTTTACTTCCTACTCGAGTATGATGAAATGATGATGATGATTTAAGAAAAATTACACCGCTGTAAAAATAGGTAGAGTATTATCTCACATGCTATTCTGGTAATGACCATAAAATGTCTTTAGTATTTACATTGGACTGAAATGAGATTTTAAGTAGTTTACATTTTACATTGGCACAACAAGCAAGTGATGTTTTTACCGTAGTATAAATATAATATGTAGAGTATGTATGTAGTATGAAAGAAAAGTAATAAATATTAGCTAACAAAAAAAGTGTAGGCAAAGGCACAAGTTCAATGTAATTTGGTCAACATCAGATACAACTATATACCGTTTATACAGAAGATAAACAAAAATTTTGAAATACTTACAAACTTTATATAATCAGTTAGTCTCAAAGGTGTTGGCTCTCATCAAACATTACATTCAAGTGTAGGTTGCTAACTACTCTTGTAGCTGTCCACTTGTCAAAGTAAATTGCTAGTTGTACTTTTGTACACAATAAATGAAAATCAATTGACTCCTAATTTGTTTCATATGCTACAAGGAAGAGGAATTTTTATATAAGATTTTGAATATACAAGTAAATTCCTCTTCTTAGATTAGTTATTACGCCTACTTCTAAAACTTTCTGCTATTGAGCATCTTATGCGGATAGTTCTTAAACTGATGATGTTATTGGAATATTTACAATTAGTTGTGCCATATATGCAAACTATACACGTCGTTTTGCATTTGTTAATCTTCTGAGGTGGAGTCCAAACAAACACTTGGTAGATTTACATATTTGACAAACTACTTAATAACAATTTTTTTCTTGATACTCTACAAGTAAAACAGTTTTTTTCTGTTACTCTACTTGCTAGCTACATATTATTCACATGTGTTACAATTTCACAAAATATATTTACTTTTTATTGTGTTCAAAAGAGATTTTTTACAATTACAAGTGTGTCATCGTAGTAGTATCATCATCATCAATCTATTAATGTGAAAAGAGAACTGTATAGTAATTGAAAAGTGTTGGCTAATAATGTAATATAATGACAGGTGGTCTGGTCTGTGATCAGCACAAGAAGAAAATATTATTTTGTACTGTCATTAGTATAGATGAGAAATAGTGTCACAATCTGATTCAACAGGAAAAATTGACGAGATGAGACGAGAAGTCAGCCTTGATATTTTGCGAGTAAATTGTTTGTGCACATACCTGAAGATCAATGTATAGCAGTATTACATTAGTGCCATTAATAATATACACACTATATATGCACACGCCATATGAGAAATGAAAGAGGCAAAGAAAAATTAGAGATGCTTAGAAAATGATTAGTGTAGACTCTATAGTGTAACACAAGAGACATTAGATACTTTTTTACACATACCATACCACACATTATTATATTATTTTATAGCAATTGATGACAGTGCTAGTAACACTTTCAGTGAGTGTAGCAAATGTTGAAATTATTTTAATGGAAACACATTTTTTCTCAAGTGCAAAACCACAGGTAATAATAATATGTGTTGTAGTTATATTAAATAAATTGGTGTTATTTAGTACATAAAATGTCAGATTTACAAGAGCAAGCAAGCACTCATCAAATGTTTTCTTGACTCATCAGCACCAACTAAACTTATTGCAACTAGACGTTCACGTACATGGTATGGTAAGTTAAAGATGAGAAAAAGAGTAAGAGAAATAGAGAGGACTACAAATTGCATACAGTGTAATAGAAAGGTAGCATCAAATCTGTAAACTTGCTCTACATATTTGCATATATATTGAATAATTTCACAAACCTCTAAACAAAATAGTTTTGACTTTGTTTTCCAATTTATTAATTTAATATGGTAACTTACTATATATGCTCCTACTTTAATGTACTGTCACGTCAATCATATACAACACAATATGGATTTTTATACTTTTGTGGTTACTGCTACTGAAATGAAATTTCAGTGGACTACAAAGAGAAACAATCAAGCATCACATAATGAGATTTCCTTCTCTAGCGATGTCAGAATTTTGTTGCATCTTCTCCCTTGCGTAAATTGTAAATCAAAATCACCAATTTTGGTATATTCTATACACAATTTATATACTAACAAGTGTATATAATACTCATTCCATTTCACTAAAAGATTAAAAAGATGAGTTGTTGTTCCATTTGTCACTTGATGTCCTTTTTTGTTTTTGATAAATATTCACCATATAGCCATAATTATACAGTTTTGTTGACTACCTTAGCAGACTATGTAATGAGCATGAGATGTAATCATATATAAAGTCCAAAAGATAGAAATAAAGACATAAAATATAAAAACGTTTCCCAGTATTCGAGACATGGTAACTACAACATATATATAATAAGACTTTGTAATTGTTTTAGAATATAAAAGAGAATTGTGACGAGTCGAATGTCACAGAGGACTTGATATAATGACATAAAAAATTTCAGTTATAAAAAATAAAGTGCGCGGTGCCTTATTGATCACATAGTGCAGTTAAAGTAAAAGATTCCTAGTGTTAAAAAACCAACAAGGTTTACAAATGTTTTAAAAAGCACATTATTAGAAAAATAAATATACAAAACCAACACATACGTGATTTTGTGTTGAAACAATTTTGTGACATAAATAAAAGTTTCTATTAGATATATAACTGTGGAATGGACTCTAGAGAATTATTATATATTCCTCTTGTAATAAATTTTTCATACTACAAAACAACTATTGAACAATTCTGCAATTTTACTTCCTAAAATACAATTAGTATAGCACTGGTATAGTAAGAGACCTCATAGAGAGATGAATGTAAGCGACCTGAATGATATTGAAAAGAGATTATATAATAATACTAATATATATACTTCATTCGTTGAGTGTATAAGTGAATTGTATAGTTTTTCTGGTTGTATATACGAGAAAATGTTAAAAAAATTATGTTTTAATGTACAAACAAACTATATTCAATAAGTGCAAAACAAAACTGTATATACTGTATATGCATATAATTTGAGTTTGACTAACATGGCCATATTTGTGTCACAGAAGTCTATATGCCAATGAGAACTTTAAGATATTTAAACAATGTTTTGATTCATTTTTAATTACACAATTTCCTTTCCAGTGTGTCAAGTGTACATATAAATATATATATACTTAAATAATATTGATTGCTCTAGCGTATATTATTATTAATACGATTATTTAAAAACTACTGAAAGAATCATAGGGTGCTATGTAAGAAAATTGTTTATATATTCTTTGCAGTAAACGGTATATGTAATGTAATTACCGCATTCAATTAATGCTATAACTAACACTTAAAAAGCTTGTATTATAACCTTCAGTGCATTATATGTAGAATTGTATATGCATAATTTAGTGAAAATTTTAATGAGACACCGAATGCGAGAGAAGAGATTATGTGTGTCAATCAAATTAAATTGTTACTAACCTCAGGTTGTGATTTAAAAAAAA
>VCNE01000618.1:0-22159 GCA_009869805.1 Oncopodura yosiiana | reverse complement strand
AATGTTGTACGACAAGACAAGAATGCATCATGTTCAAAATGTAAACTTATATGTTTATGCCTTATTGCCCTTCTGTAAGATATCTACATATGTTTTCTTTTCTATCATACATTTCTTTAATACTAAAAGTTCTTAAGAATTAAACAGCATATATATAGTAGAAAGAGAGAAGACAAGCTATGCAATTTATTAGAAAGAATCCTTTTTGACATCCTTCTTTTTTCTCAACTTTTTATCTCTCCTCCTTTGCTACAGATGTATATACATTTATACTATAGACGATTTATTTAAATATACAATTTCATTCAAAGTTTTCTCTCTCAAAGTCACCACCACACAACACATGTGTTCAGTTGTGGTATGTCGTCGAGTCGTTTAGTCACTGTTCATGTGGTGAGATAGTTGTGAGAGATGTATACACATATATAAATATTCACTCTCTGTAGTATATACTGACAAAAAGTTTCTTTTAGTCACATCTTTAGTTCTGCTTCATTTCTTCTAAATGATGCTCTACTGTCGTCTCTCTCACTCAATGGCTACATAGCATGCGAGTGGTTCATAATATAATTTTGACTGAAAAAGAACTCTCAATTTAAGAAATAAAGAGATGTATACTGCATTGTAGCTAATAGTAGGGAATGAAGAATGAAATAAGAAAAGGCAGACAACAATTAATTACCTATAATTTAACTTTACAAGGGACCGCTTGCATATTTTCTTCATGCGGTCTTGGCTTTTAGTAGTTGAAAGAATGTTTTTATATGCATATATTTACAATTTTATACATCTGCTTCATGACTACCTACCAACCAACTACTAACTAAGATGTACATATGAAAACATTAGACTCTCATGATGATTTTTATAACAGGACTTTATTTTCATAGTAAAGTTGTCGTATAGTTTGTTGTAGCTCATAGTGGAATGTGAAAATGTCTCTGCGTGTAAATTGTGACTCTATCATCGAAAAGTACATAATAGACTTGAAAACTTATTAAAGTAACGAAATGAAATCTTCAACTTTTTCACTCATTCACTCACAAGAGAATTCCTCTTTCTCGTTTTCTTATGTAGTATATGTTTACAGTTACATATGAGAGCAGATGTAATTTCTTGTGGTATGCCTTGAACTAACATTATTTGGCAAACAAATTCTCAGCTTTGCTATTTTAAGTCGTATCCTATTCTCTCTACTCTTACTACTCCCCTTGAAGAAATAAATCACTCAAGAAAACCACAAGAATTCCATCAAGCGCCAAAACCTCAACTAACATTCATCTCTCAAAGAGTCATACTACTAACTAACTAACAATATGCTTTTTGAACTATACTAAACATGAGTACTCTTGGTTGTTGCTACACTTCTAATTACCATCATCTTACATTGAGGTTTTTGTTTCAAAAGGGATACTAATGTCAACTCATGCATTGCCAATGTTGTATAATAATACTCGTGTACGTACAACTTAACAAAATCCATCCATCTATTGTGTGACTCAAGGAAAACCGACATGACCAAAGACTACAGGTTTCTAAAAAGTTAATGTTTCACTGTCATTTGAAGCAGTTGCTGCTGAGACTCTTGCTAATTATTTTCTATCTAAGATCTAAAGCTTACAAGATCTGGAAGATTTCTATACTATACCCATTGATCATAATTATTTTTCTGTTGTCATCAAGTTGCACTTTATTGCAGGTGGCTTAGATGACCACATACTATATATAGAGAGTGCTTATATACTAAACCACATGTGTCAACTAGAAGTTTTCCAAGAGTTGAGTTTAGCTTAGCCCTTTTCTTTTCTTCATCCATCATAATCAGTGGAGAAGAAATGAAGTTTATTATTAAGTGAGACTTTTTCTCTTACCCATTGAAAGGATATGATGCGGCTGCTGCTGCGGCCATAAAACTGGGATCACTGTAGGGATGATAGACTGAAGGATACCAAGCACTTGGCCCAAGACCACCGTCTTTCATATCTGGTAATCCACCTCCCTATAGAAAAAATCAGAGAAAGCAATTTTTTATACATTTCCTCACTTCACTTTTTTTCTTATATATAGACATGATAGACATGATATATATACACACACTTCCTGCACTTATGACCATTATGACTTTCTACTATATAGATATTCTTTTTACATTCTTCTTTTTCGCCCTCCTGGGTTTTTATATTATGAACGTCCAAGAAAAAAAGAAAGTGTATGTAGTGAGTCAAAAAGGACAAAAATCTTTTTGCCTTGTTACTTTATATACACTCCTTTAGTTCACGCGAAAAACATTTCTCTCGCATGTTCTCTTCATTCTTTTCTTTTCATGGAGCTTTAGCACTTTCTCTCTCTGGGCTATGATGTCTTTTGACTTGACTTGGCTTGACTTTTGGAGTTACGCACCAGAACCAAACAATCATTGTATAAAAGAGTATATATAAAGTAAGACTATGAGGAGAAAGAATAAAGCTTAGGGAGAGAGAAGAGAAAAAGAGTTGAAAGCCCAAAAAGAGTGGATATAAAGAGAAAAGTGCTTGTGGTGTTTTCTCTGTTGTTAGTTTCTCTCTCAAAGGCATATAATATTCTTTACTCTTAGTATGTATATACATATATATATAGAGAGAAAGAGTTGAAGTTGAGCAAGAGAGAAAGAGCGACTACATATAATTTCTTTTACGGATCGATTTCTTGTAGTGTAGTAGTAGTAGTAACAAACAAAAAGTACAAAATACATATTGTGAACACAAAATGAACACTAGAGTAGACATAGAAAAGTAGTAGAGAAGAGAAAAAGGTAATTCACAAGTTTGTCATTTGCCATCCATTTCCAAGTGTTGCCACTTTCCTCCATTTTTCATCGTTTAACGCTCTTCAACTATACACTATATAGTACAAATGCTCTATATGTAGGCTTAGCATGCAAAAAAAGACATTGTGAAAAATTATTCTTTTGCTCTGGTTTCTTTCTTTCTCTATTTTCTATTACTACATTGTGTATATCTTCTTGTCTTGTCTAAAGAAAATTCTTATGGGCTCTTTTTTTACTATATAAAGACATAAGAAATATCATGTTCCTTTAAAAAACTACAAAATATACTTGTAGACTACTTCTTTTTTCTTATTTTCTAGTACTCTTGTCTTATATAAAGCTAAAAAGAGTCTTCTCTCCTTTTCTCATCTTGTCTTTTTATATAGAAAACATAACACACTTTTATGAAATCCCTATGGACTCAAGTCAGACACACTTTACTCTGTGACTGTTGTAAAGTCTTAAGAAAAGAGTTATTTTTATAGCCATCTACTACGATTGCTTCCCGTTTTTTATAGTCCACTATATAAGTATATATAGTGGCATGATGTAGACAGACGAACTACTGTGCAATACAAGAGTCTTTTCTCTCCAGAGTTAAAAAGTTTAGTGGAGATGAAAATAGTAAAAAAGAAGATGAAGGAGGACGAGTGTGTCTGTCGCAAGAGGACAAAACAAATTCCCTCCTCCAAAGAAAAATTTACATGAGTCCGCAAAACTTGATCGTAAAAATCTTGCTGGAATGTCTTAAATTTCTTATTCTCCATGTTTCTTCTTCTTTTAGTAATATTATTCAGTATGTCTGTATATATATATAGCACGCGCTCACAAAAAAGTTTTATTCTCTTTCGAAACAGAAGGATTTTAATGATAACTCACAAGACACTCTACAGTAGAGAAGAAGAAGTAATAACATTTGGAAATCTATTCATCCTTCAAGAGCTCTCTTTACTAAAGAGAAGAAGTTATATAATATCTATATATATAGATACAATGACAAAGTGTGGTAATGTAGCTCTCTCCTTGTCAAAATATTGACTTTGAGCTAAATAACTAACTACCCCTTCTAGTCCATTACTTATCTCACATTTTTCAGCTAATAAATAACCTTCTTCTATCTTCAGCTTATGAATATATCTCTTTCGTTGGACAATGTTTCATGCTATGTTTAGAAGATGTTTTGGAACCCTTTTTCTTATAAATAACATTGCTTCCTTTTTTCCTTGTTGGCGTGGCTAAAGAGAGAAGAAGAAGAGAAGTTGCATGACTTTGACTTTGGAGAATTTTGTTGTTGGCTTCAAGCTTTTATACTTTCCGTGCTGCTTGATTTAGTTCCTAGCCATAGATTTTAGGCAGGAGTTTGTAATTGGATTATAAAGGGTTTGTTTTTTATTCCATATTTCTTTCTAAACTTGTATATATATATTCCTTTACAAAAAGGACTTGAAGCTAGGCCAGATGTACCGTTCAAAGATGATGACAGAGTTTAGGAAATTATAACGTATCTTGTATCTAATGATAGGGATTTACATTTTTGTATGCTTCTCTCTCTATCTCTTGTAAACTAAACATGCATTACGCATTATTGGCCTAATAATATATTTCTGTCTCTTGTATATATATGCAGTTGACTTTGAAAGAGTATCATTTCTTTTATAGAGGAAAACATCCTTCAATAATTGTAATTGTTGTTTCTTTACTACCTGAAATGAAATGGGATATTATGTCGATTGTTGCGTAGAATATAATGCATTGAGCCATCATCTAATCAAATAAAATATAAATTGTGAATAAAAATTACATTTAGGAATTGACTCCTCATATATAAAAAAATGCCAAATAATTTTTTTCTTTTACTAACATGCACACAACATTAAAAGTAGTTTGTTCACCTTATTATATAAATTCCCTTTTGTTTTTCAAAGCTAGCATTATTATTATTACTTATTTACCATTACATATTAGTTCTTCATATAAGAGAAGAAAAAAAATATTTTATCGACTTCAACTTGTAAAGAAACAGTCATATTACATGTAAGTTGTAAACGTGTGTAAACTTGTTCTCCTATTTCATAAAAATGAATAAATAAATAGTGAAGCCAATAGTTTTTTTTTCTTACTCTTATTATTATTACAATTCCTCCACAATATAAATAATTTTTTGATCATAAGCAAATTCACTTGTACGCATGCATGAGTATGGAATATTCAGTTGTTATTATGACATGACGCTTTGATGCTTCCTTACATTTTTCTTTTTCAAAACTCAGCTTGCTGCAAATACTTTACTTTAGTTTATTACCGGAAAGCATCATTTTTATTTAACAGCTGAAAACTCGTCACTCACTACTCTACTATTTAATAATCCTTTTGCTACTAACAGCAGTGGAGCAATCACGTTAATGTAAATGTAAGAATTGAAAAAGTATTATTAAAATTAACTTTTTTTCTATTCTCTTTAGTATATTAGACTTGTTAGTTTTGTAGTCAGGTGCTCAATTACAAGCTCCACCATTTTATATATACCTAAGATAATAAAACAATTCTGCATAATGCTCAACTTTGAAGCGCGAGGATTTTTACATAATTATAATAAATGCTCGTAACTCATAACATAAAAGCAACGGCTGGCAAAAGGAAAACTTTCATTCAATCATCTTGTTAAGTAAGAAAGACGTTTAAGCAAACAAGTCTAAGTCACTTGTTAACTTGTTGTAATTCCTTTTTGTTGCTCCTGCTTAAGAGCTTCTATCGTATCATATCATCATTGCGTAAATATACATTCATACAACAATGGAAATACAAATATATAACTAGCTAAAAATGTATTGTGGAAAAACAAACGGCTAATAAATATAACAAGGTGCACTCAGCATTATTGTTATGTTCTCTCTTGAAGCTTCTCACACAAAAGTATAATATATATATATATGTATATATTTTTGCATTACTCCACTATAGTCGCTTGTTGGTTGGTGATTTAAAAATGTATTTCCTTAATTGGCAATAAAAAGCTTTGGGTCGTTGAGTACACTAAAGCATCTCACTAATGTAATCAGAATCTAGCCATCTATATTAGAACATGTATATTGCAACAAGATATATAAAAGCCACTATCACACAGTACGAGTCAAATAGTTATGTATACTTATGAGTGGTAATACAGGGCGTTAATTACAAGTGGTTTGAATATAAAAAAATCCTAACTACTTTGACTATTACATTACATTATTATAAAGAAGAAGAAGAAGATGTATTATAATATATATAAGTGAGTCTACATACTATCTACAATGCTAAGTAAATAAGCACATGCAAAACATTAACTACTCATATAACTAACACACTATTAGTAACATTGTGACTTTTACATTATGATGTTCCCTGCTATGATTATTACATGTTTAGTAGATACACTCATATCTTATAAGGTATATAAACTGGAGAAGAAGAAGAAGCTACTATATAATAGTAGGTATCATAAAAGGTAGAAAATAAAGTAGGCGAAACGCCCAAGAGATTAATTTTGCAAACTCGATCTAGAGAAATGACTAAGAAAATCTTATCATTAATGCTTAAAGAAATGCTTTTCGTTAAATAAACATTGTGTATTGTAGCTCTGCTACCTATAATAATTTGAATTGCTTATAGAGAATTACATATGTCTATATACTCAACTGGTTTTTTTCTTCTTCTGAAACGTCTTTCTTTTCTTTCTATAGCAAATAAAAGCAATCGAAATGCACATGTAATAATCATCACACGCCTTTACACGTTATTGTAATCTATACTTAAGAAATGGAAAAGTGGCATTTGTTGGTTGTCTACTCTCCAGTCTTTTGCATACATTATCATTATCCTTAGGAAGAGTAAACCGGGTTTTTTCTTTCCTTCCTCTTCAAACGACAATTTGGAGCAGCACACAAACTGCATTTATGTACTCTAACTACTCTAAATGCTTTTGATAGCTATTATAAACATTTATATTGCCTCAATGCATATTCCTCAATAATTTTATCAGGTCAAACACTTTTACTCCAATGCTACTACTACTATTGTTGAAGATTGCTACTATTTTACTAATCTATTCTCAATTGATATAAGTGCAATGCCCAAAATTATATATGTATAGCTTCTCGGTCATTTGCATTGCTACTTATACGTTGCATTACTTATGTATATATAAAGAGAGAGAAGACGAAATCGTAGCGGTTTTTACTCTAATCAAATAAGAGAATTTAAGTAGCCAATGTTTTACAAGCAAAACTACAAAGTAAGCTTATGTATGTTTGGTTGTATACTTAAGGATATCACGAAAGTAAATGCAAATGTGTTATTCTGGAAAGAGATAGATAAACTAAGGAGTTCTTCCTCGTGTATTATAATAATCCTAGCTGCCAGAAGGGGTAATGCGAGACGATGTAAAACAACTGAAAACCGGTAAGACCAGATTCTCTGAATGATAAACTCCTTATCTTTAATATTATATAGTGATCTCCTCATGGCTTAGCATATAAGTCAGTGAGAACGTTATTATTATTATATAAAACTTTCNATTGTCTGAATGATAAACTCCTTATCTTTAATATTATATAGTGATCTCCTCATGGCTTAGCATATAAGTCAGTGAGAACGTTATTATTATTATATAAAACTTTCTTTTATATATTTGTTCGTACATCTGTAACTGCCTCACTCAACAAAACTTTGTAACATTGTGACTAACCAATTGCCTAAACATTGTTATATTATTACTACTATTTGCTTTAGAGTTTATGTATGTATATTATATAGAGATATAGAGTCTCTCTCTCTCTTTGAGACTGGACTCTTGCAGACTCTCTTGCAAGATGCGTGAGGAGCTAAGCAGCATGTGAGAGAGTTGGCAAAAGATCCATAAACCATTTTCATCATCATATCAGAGAGATCAACACGAAACAGCGACTCACTCACAGTTTAGACGAAACAGGGAGCTAAAGAGGAAATTGCGATAAGGTTAGGATTTTGAATTGAGCAAAAATATATTTATTAGCTTGTTTATAGTTCCATCATAATATGTGGTATATGAAGATGAGTTGTTGGTAGAGTCTGAATTATAAATATTACGCCCTTTTTATAGCTTACAGGCATATTATTTAATTTTCATTTTGTTCTTACTCCGCTCCTCTATCTGATATTTACATTGATACAATTACACATTACATCAAATAATAACTAGCTCAAGTTTTTAATTACTTAACTAGTTTTTTTTTCTCTCTCTCTCACTCATAGGGTAATAGTTTATATCTCCTTTTTCTTATTAACTGACCCTTTCATTCTTGAATCTACAAACAAATTCATATCAAACTAGAATCTAATACAATTCATTGCTCTTAATATGTTGTAAGTTTTGTGTACATAAGTTTTGCACTGTTGTGATCATAATGATATGAGAGTATATGTAGTTATGTAGTGATGTGCTTCCTTTTACAAGTCTGAGGCAGAACTCTACTAGACTAGTTACCAGTTACAACTACTTGTACACACACTAAGTAGTATAAAGTAAACTACATATAATCGAAGTGATTTATGAGCTTGCTGATGGTAACGACTGAGTGCTTAAGTACCATCTAACTTATTACTACACATTATACTACATACGTGGCTTACTCATTATTATTACTCTTCCTTCACAACATATATGGAAGAAGTATCCTGTGGCTTCATAATGAACACTATTAACGACAAGACAATGATGCTTTTTAAGAAATGAGACTACAAGCCACACACTCAGTCTCTGTATATTATTTTTGTAAACATGGAATTTATAACGTGAAAGGGGTGAGATGAGATGAGATAATTTTGATGACACATTCATGGAATTCTTTATGTAATGACATTTCTTTCTATTTTAAGTAGAAATTCATAATTGCATTCGTGCGTCGTGTGTGTGTGTATGTATATTATATCATCATCCTGAAATTTCCATAAGATAGAACAAAATAATGTTTACTTACCATTGCATACATGTTCGCATGTTCTGCAGCAGCAGCAGCTACAATTATAAAACATGAGTTTAAAAAAAAGTTGTCATAAAATGAAATTTTTGTTCAAAAATTACCTGCTGCAGCTAGGTAGGCGACTTGATCAGGAGAGTAAGGACTATTTGCAGCAGCATTTGGGTTAGTGGAACTGCCACCACTACTACTGCCAGTGTATACCAAAGATGGTACGGAAGATGCCAATCTTTGATAATTTAGTAATCCCGCAGCAGAAGTTTTTACACATGAACACAACAACTGGCGACAAGACGGACAAGAGCCTGTCGGACTTGAAGTCGTTCCAGATCCTGGTGGAGGAGATCTTTCATCCTCACTTTTCTCACTGCTTCCACCACCACTACTACTTCCACTTCCCTATGTAGTCATATATAAAAAAGTAACAACAAGTTTATATAACACTAGCAAAGACCGACAAAACGTTTTTCTTAAAACTTAAGAGAAAATAAAGCAATCAAGGAGACACAAATAACATCTCTTTTTGTATAGTTTTATTATATGAGACTCTGAGAATTTGTACCTATTTCTTTACTACAAGTGTCATATATGCTTCTTTAGCTTTTGCAACAGAGCATATATTAAGGTGTGGGTGTCAAATGGCATTCAAAACAGAGTCGTCGTCCCTTCTTTTTCTCACTTTGGAAAAAGATGACGATACATCATAAACAGTAGTGTGGCTCACATAATATTTTTTTTACTGTTGATCTTTGAACTTGAGAGTTTCAAATTGCCAATCTCAACAACTTTTTCTGTCAATGTACTTACTGAGTTGTGTACACATACAATATACTTATTATATGGTAGAGTCAGTCACTTTAAGAATGAATGACACTCATAAAACCAATCAAGATGTGAAGCTCTCTGTCTCATTATCTATGCAAGTACAACATCTTAACAACTTGTTATACTAAACCACTCTTCTACTATATATTCCATGAAATCTCTGCTACGACTCTGACTTAATTGTGTTATACAACCTATAACAAATATTCTAATTTTCTTCTTTACTATATAACTAATCCTTATATAAAAGAGACATGTGCAAATTCCTAATACTCAATGAAGTGTATATAATAAATGGTGATTGACTTACATTCATGATGATCAAGTAGCTTTTGAAAAAAATTCAGTCAGTTGTAAGAGAAGAATATATAAAATTATTTTAATTGCTCTCCTTGTCACAGATTATTCATTACACAACACAATTATTGCAATTGTCCAACTAGAGATCAGATAATCAAACAAGATCAAAACTGATTATAATATTGAAGACTCCAAGTAATTTTTTTTTCACTTTGTCAAATCAACTCTTTTCGTCAATAGCAGCTTAGTGTCAAACCACAAGTTTTTATGTTTTTATACAGTAGGCACTCACTTGTAAGATTCACAGAATTCTCTTAATAGTATTACCGATGAGATTTTTCTTTCCCAAGGAATTTAAGATATTTGCATGTTTACTTCTTTGACTTTTAGGGATTAGAGCTCTCTTCTTCTATAAGAGAGTTTTAGTAGACTATTATAGAAACACCACAACACTTATGTAGAATAGAATGATTGTGGGATGCTGACAGGTTGTTGGACGAGAGAGTACTTTGGCAGTCTAACCAGCAACCACTACTGTTTCTTGTTGCCAACTGTCTGTACATATTTATGGCATGTTAGTATATATGTACTTCTTCTCTTCTCACTATGTTATAACTTTGATCGTATAGTGTAGTAGTAGTAACTAATGTAGTTTGTAATGTAGTACACCATGTAGTTGTTAAGCGTGTGAACAACACTTTAAGAAGACTTTATATATATATTAATATTCTATTACATTCCTTCAAAACTAATTCTAAACCACAGTAGTAGTAGTAGAAGAAGTGTTAAATATATATTTCTCACTTTTAGATATATTATGATAATATATACTATAGTAGTAGTATCAGCCTATATATATATGTATATGTACTATACTGTGTGACACACAATAATGTAATGGTATGTAAAAAGTTGTATAATGTGTATGATGATGAGTGACTCTAACGTTTTAGTAGTTTGTTAACAAGTCTCTTCTGATGGACTCTTGAAACAGACTGATGGACTCTCGTTCACAATTTTGTTTACAATATTGTTGTTAGGATTTGTGTTGTGTAGTTTTTGCTCTTTGAGAAACACTCCCTTAACTACCTCTGACTGGCTACTTACTACCAAACAACCTACCTACCTACCTAACCAACAAACGAGAGATATAATATAAAAGAGAGAGAGAGAGATGAGATGAGTGACAAAAAGTGTCTTTTTTCCAGGGTCACATGATCAATGTACTTTATATATACTACATGAAACAGTATGTTACGTTTAGCTATCAAATGTAAATGTGTAAAAGTTGGGAATGTGTATATATCTCTGAGAGTGAGTCTCTCTCTGTCTATGTAAGTGTAAGTGGTAACAAGGAATTGTACAAAGGTAGCTACAAGCTGTAATATGCGGTGTATGAAATCGTTACCTCCTCGTGTACTTGCTCTTTATATCATCTATATAAACTATATACTACTGTGGATGAAGCTCACATATGTCGTGATATGCTTCAAGTCTCAAAGAAGTAAAAGAGAGTATATAGCCAATATATATATACTCTAAGGATACACAAGAGTTTAGTCTCTCAAGTCAAAGAGAGAGAAGTGTTGTATATATATATATATATATATATCTATGTATGTATGTAATGTGAAAAGTACATGTATGTGTGTGTACCAGAGATCTCTAGTTAAGAGTTTACCTGCCTTTTCTATAAGCTTTTGCTCTCTATTGCTTTTCTACCCGTTTGTCCATGTAATATGTTCCTGGTTAGTAGAGCTCTGTGTAGCTTTTGTATACCTGTTTCCTACTTAGTTTTGATATCTCTCTAGTCTAACTTATGTTTGTTGGCGTAAGTTATATATGTGTTTGAAAGAGAGAGTGAGAGTGAGTGAGGTACGAGAGTGAGTAGGTAGTTGTAGTAACTACTAAGTACAGAAGAAGAGTTTGTTGTTGCAGTCGTTAGAACAAGAACTACCAGTGTTACTGTCGGGTTCGGATGCTAATGGTGGTAACAAGCATTTGCAGGGCTTGGCCAATCATAATCATGTCTTGTGAACAATAACGTTGGGGAGAAGTTGTAGTAGTTTGTTATGTGTGTGTTGTAGTAGTTTGGTAGTTTTGTAGTAAGTAGTAGTAGCAAGTTAAAGTATAAAAGGGATCGACGATATGACGACAAGGAAAAGGATGAGAGAGAAGAAACTTTTTCTCTGGGGAACGTGAGTAGTTTCGGTTAGATTTTTCTTCCCCGCCAGCGGCGTCATAGTGGTTGACTACTAAGCAATGCCCCTCCTACCGTTATGCTTTGCTACTCCTTCTTTATAAAGAGAGTTTTGCCTTTTACCTAATATGTTTCTTGCCATCGCTCACTTACATGTCAATCAATAACTGCTTGCTCTCTTCTTCTTCTCTTCTCTCTTGTTGTTATCATCGACACTATGTACTACTGTGTTATGTAGTATTATGTTCACGAAATAGCGAGACATATCTGTTGTACAACTTTTGATCTCCTCCTTATAAATCCTAAATTCACACAAACTATCCGAATAAAACTGAAATGTACTACATGGAACGAGTGAAAAAGAAAGAGAAAGTAGAAACTAGGTTCCTGCTTGGAACTGCGGAGATATGTTACCACTGTGGATTGCTGGTGAAAGTCAGAGCAATGGAGAAAGTCAATGTTGCATAGAGCACGTAGCGATAAAGAGAGTCTTAAATGCTTCAGCTATACTGTGACAGATTGAGGTACTTAAATGTGGAGGCATATGATTGACGTTGGTCCACTTTGGCTTGGTTTCGTCTGATTCCTAGACGAACTGATTAGAATTGAAAAATAAGATGAGTAAGCTGAAAGTACTTAAGAAAATAAGATTTACAGGTTTCTTATTTTATGCAACAATAACAGATCTCTCAATTAGATGCAAATTTGTGTTACAAATATTCTGCTTACAACATGCAATTTTGAACACTCCGAATTCGTTGATACGATCCGATTGGAACCGTAATAAACTCTATATATATATATACCATACTAACTCAAATGTCTCACTTTGCCCAAATTGCAGAGATCAGTTCTCACCAACTTACCTATTTCCTACATATGCACAATTCATTTCCATTTTGACAAAAGTATATAATGTACTTTCTAACACATTTCATCTAATGAGCATGATCATCGTCGCCCTAATTTGGTAACACTCATTTATGAGCAACAGTACTCGTGATTTAATCAAGCAAACACAGATTCAGCATCAGTAAAGACATGTGTACATACATATTGCAATAGCCTAAAATATACACATTTTCTTTGAGTCACCACATATTCTTAAAAAAAGATAACTCTAATGAAGAAGTAATTAGCTACAATGAAATAGTTGACGCCAACACCTTTTCAGTTTGCTATGTAATTTATTTTAATGATCTTTTTAGCTAACGTGTATTCTTAAGAGGTATATAGCTTCTATACATACGCAGTTTTGAGAGTGTTACAATATTGATTGCCACAACAGATGTGTCATGCTTCTTGTAAGAGAGAGAGAGAGACATTCTAAGATTAAATAATATTATGTTAGCTCTTAGCTTTCCTCTCTTATGAACTTGTAGCACTTATATATATATATTAGAGAAGTGTTCTAAATATTTTGTTGAAGTTGTCAAATGACGTAGTACTTTTTCACATACATATTACATACATAGAACACTCTACTCTAAACACTAAAAAGATTTTTTGGCATGCTAGTCAAGTACATATTACATTTTAGTAAGTGACTTACTTCTTACTATAATATAAACGTGTTGGAATGCAAGTCTAATTAGTTAGTTTTACACATATATAGATTTAACAGTCTTATAAAAATTGACTTATGTCTCATATAAAGTGTTTTAACATTTGTCATGCTATTAAAATTAAAGAAAAATTTTGGCAACATAATAACACATTTGCTCAAAAGCTACATATAACGTATATATACAATCAATGTTGAAGAAATTCTCAATACTCTCTTCTCTACAACGAAGAAAAAAAAGTATGTAACTCTTATAATAAACATTTCGTGTATTTGTTCACTCCTTGACATATGTAGGCACTCATGAAAGTGGAAAGAGAGCAATTGAGAGAAATTCATTTCAGCACTAACATCCAACACAACCACCAACTGAGAGAGATCGTATAATATAGTTGTGTAGGAAGTTGCTGGTATTAGCACACGAAATAGCATGCTCAGAACTCATGTTCAAATGTTCAAATCAACAACTTGGGAAAAGGAAGACGAAAGGAATAAGTAACTCCCTTTTTTCCGCACACCGAGTTTCTTTTCTCAGTCCTTTTCTTATATATACATACATACATTTGTTAGCTCTCTTGTGGCTGCTGGGTGGTATTATATATATCATCTCTAAGAGTACAACAATATTTTTGCAATGAAAAAAATCTTGAGTAGCAAATATTACCATGTCCTCAAAAGAATGAGCAAATACAAATAATAATACAAGCTGAGGAAATGTACGTATATCTACATTGATGAGAAAAGTTTTTGAAACATGTCATCTCTCATCTCTCTCTCAGCAAAAACATCTACTATAACATCTTCCTTTACTAAACAAGACACGATGATGACAGTATTGCCTCTAGTGTGTTACGATTTCTATCATGGTTTTGTTTTACATTGTACATCTCTATTACAGTATGTATATCAACTCTCATCTCATGCAGTAGAAGAAGTTCTCAAAAACGAAAATCCTTTCGATAAACACCCGGAGATATGTTTTCTATCGTCAGCATGAACTTTTCTCAACTTTTGACATATCCTCTCTACATATCTACTCACAGTGATGAAACTCTCTCAATTCACTACTGGATTTCTTGCATGTATTACATTTTACTTTGCATTTTGAAAGAAAGAATAGTTTATGGACATGTGTGTGTATATGTTATGTTGATCCTTTTTTTCTTTTTTCATCTTCTTCTTCTGTCTCTCCTCTCTGTGTTTTGTAAAGTTGTATAGCTCACAACTCACCTTTTGAATTGAAATTGTCTCTGGGAGTTCCAATAAAGTTGAACATTTGTAGCATGATGTGGAAACATTGAAAACATTCGTGTATCACAAGAGGATCTGACGTCTCTTGTATTGTAAGTTAAGGTTTGTAAAGTAAAGCAAACACTACTTGCATATATGATCCACTAGGGAATTCTTTTTTGTGTATTATGTCGTCTCTCTCTCTCTCTCTTCTTTTGGATAAAGTCAAAGTCTCAAAGTCAACGCCGTAAATTGCATTTCTACCTACGAACCTTTTTCTCTTCTAGTGTCTCAACCCAAATTGAATAAAAACCATTACAACAAATTTTATACTTACAGAGAGAGATATCTCTACACATAAAAGTAATATAAATGTCTTGTTGTACATTTAAGACATAATGTTAAATAGGATAATTGTCATTTGGCATCTTTGTAGTATAGCATAATACCTTTTATGTAGTCCTTGAGTTATCTTATCATATCACTATATTCACATTATATGTATGTATAGGCCTTTTAAAAAACAACAACAGTAGGCGACTATTAGGAATAAAATAATCGCAAACTAAAGAGTATCTGAGTATATATTTATTGTATCTAATTACCCATTTTTTAATCAGTAATTACCTCCTCTTTCCTGATAACCTTATTGCCACAACCTATTAGTACTAAATATTCTTAAATCAATTTATATAGTGTGGTGTTGTTGCATTTACAAGAAATATCTTTGCGTCGTGCTAAGCATAATAGTACATGACGTTGATAGTACATTACAATAATAATATAGCAACATAATTTTTCCTCGTAGACAACTATGTAAATTGCGTTTAAGAGAAGACAAGTAATTACAATTAAAATTGACATTGAAAATAGTTTTTAGCCTTGCACGTATATATGTAGTGTATATATAATGTACAACATGAACAAAGTATGCACTTAGCAAAAAGGCGAGAGAGCTCCTACTAAAAAAAAGTATAGAGTATGTAGATATGGTGTAATAAAATGAGTAAACATTCCATAATAAAATTTGCATATTATCATCTCAACATTTTTCTCTTTTCTTTTTTCAACTTCTTCTTTTCACGACGGCTACTATAAAACTTGTATATGCTCCATTCAATAGTACTTTGGTTTTATATATACACTCTATTATTATCTATTACGACTGCAACAAGCGTAGAATACTAATGATGCTTGTTGTAGTGTAGATATTTTGACATGAAATAAAAGTCACCTTTTTGCATTTTGCCATTTGTTCCTTCTCATGTTAGATTGTCAGAGTCACACATTAAAGTTGAGTTGAACAGGTTATGTAGTAGTTTAGAAGAGTGATATGGATATATAGTACATACATAGTGTGTGATACATTGATACACTTGATGGTTAGCTTTATATATATTACAAGTTTTTTGATATCAACTTTATATCTATCTCTTAGTTGGTAGTTTAGTTGAAAACAGGTAGATGCTTTAAGCAGTCAGTTGCTAAATGAGCTTAAATGATTATATATATAAAAAGAGCAAATATATATATATATAAGCAAATGGCGTACTTTGAATACTTATACCTGAGGCTCCATCGCCCGACATTAGCTCTCGTTTCAGTTTCTCTCTTTTTCTACTTTTGTTTTTTTCTGCAAATAGAACAAGTGTGCGAGTTAGTTAAATAGTTGTCTATTAGATTTCTCGCAAAGTAGGAATAGAAATGCCAAAGAGTTGAAACTTTATTCTCCGTACTTGCTTTAGTTGCAATTTGCCTTCGAGAAGAGAAGCATGCGTTGCAGCTCCGTGTAGAATCAAAAAAATGTATACACAAGTTGCGTGTGCGTCTTGTATACATTTATCTACTCTTCTTCTTTCGTATGCTGAGATACAACCTAACAAAACTTTCATGATGACATAAATTTAGAATTAAAACATTTGAAACAACAGAAGAGGAAGACTAAACATGCAAAATTTTTATAGTTCCTCTCTCAACATATCAACCAGATGACAAAAAATTCAGATTAGACTCGCAGAGCGTTGCGTATATAGTATAAAAGAAAAGTGCTGCAAAGGAAAAAAGATCCTTTTGGGAAATTAAATTCTATAGTCTTTGCTCCAACTCTAATAGACCACTAGAGATTCATCCCTTTTTATGAGCGTGTTAAATTAAATCTTTTTCTGTCTGTCTCTCTTGACTTTTTTGCCAATGTCAGTTGTCGTTGTATTGTCTAATGTGAGAGATCCGTGTATATATACGCAATAGAATATAAAATGTCAACAACAGAAACAAACTTAGCTTATGTAGCGTGTGTCCTTAATAATATAAAAACTGTGCTTGATACTAAACTGCTGTTGTTGTTGTTGTCTGCTTCTCCATACACACATGAATACATTACGCATAAATTTATCTACATGGACACCAGCCAATAAATTAAATGAAGCACAACCAATTTTCCTTTTGTATTTACGTTGCCCCATACAGTCGTTGAATTATTATCTATATTATCCAAACATGAATCCTTATTAGCCTTTTCATCATCATCATATACAATATATTTTATCTTTCTCAGAGAGATGAAAACTCGTAAAAATTACCCAGAGGAAAAGAGAATTTTTTGTCTTATTTTCTAAAAGCCTAAAAGATATAATTGGACTCAATTTATATAGGTGAAGCCTCAATTTTGGCAATAAATCATTTCTGTTCTTAGGTCGTGTGAGCACACGATCATCTCTTTTTGTTTGTCGGACGAGTTTTGTTTTTTCTTACAGCCTTCTCAACTCATTTTGACGGTAGTAAATAACACTCTTGTTTTGTTTGGACAGAGGGGGAGAGAAGAGAAAAATGAGACAAGTATAGATAATAATATGAAGAAGGAAGAAGAAATTCAGAGATGAAAAGTATAATAAGAGAGTGGAGGCGGTCTTTCGGCATTTTTTTCTCAAGCTTCTCTCTTGCGTAATAACTCTCTAAATAATTTTCATTAGTACATAATTTATAATCAAAGAGGGAAAAAACAGGTAGAAAAATATTTTTGATTAATGTTGTTAGCACTGAAAAGTGGAAAAAGTAAATGAAAATAACGTCATAAATAAAATCCAGTGGGGTGTGATTATAAATATGCAAAAGTCTCAGGCTGAATTAAAATCTTTTTTAAAATCTACGGCATGAAATAAGAGAGGAATGATTAAAGTGATTTCATGCATAGCCAAACATGATGCTGATGATGCTTTTAAAATGCAATATATTTCAACTCGAGAATAAAGACATTGAGAAAAGGAATCCCAGTAGAGAAATAGAAGAAATGCAACTTGCATACAAATAATTTTGAGTGAACTAGCAAGAGAAGTAAATTCTTTTAGGCTTTTACAAGATTTTCTTTTTTTACTCAAACTGCATTGCCAACATATTCTCTTATAGTAGTGGGAGTTAAAGCAATTCCCAATATGCGAATAAAAGTTGAGAAGTTTTGACTTTTTTCTCTTATTCAATCTGTGTAGAGTAAGGAAAAGTGGAATTTTATTCAATTCAATGCCTTCTCAATGCACTCTTCTCTCTCTCAACTCTATATTTACCTAGGCTAAGCCAGAAATGCATTTTCAATTCCCCCTTCTTATAAAATTGCACTTTCCTTTTAGTCTAGAGAATATGATGATGGGATAAAAAAACAAAAAAAATGCTGATGATATTGAATGCAGTTTACTATATATATATATATATCTTACAATGTGAACTGTATACATAGACAACAAGAGAACAGTCATGTTTTTCTTATAGAGTTTTCTTCTTATCTGGATCTCTTCTCATATATAAAATCATGTACAATGTGTTATGTTATGTTCGTCTCATTTTTCTTTCCTTTTTCCTTCTTGAGATTACTGTGCTCTTTTTTCCTTGACCCATGTCAACTTGACTAGACAAATATATATTCACACTCAATTTTCCAACACAGTTTTATATTTATTATCAAAATTATTGTCGTGTTGATTTTTCTCATGGGTTACAAATACGTTTACAACATTTTGAACAAGAGAGTACTTACTTAGTACAAGCAAATATATTATAATCTCTCTCTCTAATAATAATATTAATTCTTCTCACATATAAAGTTTTAACTAATACTTAAGACCTATACATGTTATCACTCAACTACATCAATAAATAAATATATTATAATTTTTCTTATTTCTTGTATTTTATGTACAACTCGCACGTACGCAATAGTCTTGTTGTTGTGTCTGGCTTATTGGCATTAAAACAGTGTATATAAATGTTCACTCGTTTCATGTTCACGCTTGTGTTCTACAACAACATGGCAAAATATCATAACAATACTTTATTGTGTGTTACATGAAACACACAGTTTTTTTCCTCCTTTTGTTTTACTCATTTGTTCTATAGAGCTTATAGAAAAGAGATTACAGGAATTGTAACGGAGCTCTATAAATGATAATGTGATGTATATATGTAGTTTGCAGAAAGTAACTGCAATAAAACTGCAATGAGAGTGTCATGTCACATCCACTTTTAAAAGACATTTGAGAAGATACATTATCATGTTGTACCCTAAGACGTGAAAAAAATGTCACTCTATGAGCTCCTTAGAAAAAGAAAACTAATCGCAAATCAAGAATTCATTTAACACGAGTAAATAATGTCTATAAAATAAAGTGGATGCTTGGGTGAGAGAGAGAGACAGGAGCAAAATGTGTACAAACGTAAATCCTTCCTTATGAGAGATTTCTTTTGCAGAATGATAATACTTATATAGTTGAGTGACAAGTTCACATTCACATTGTTTCTTTTTTTATTAGCACTATAAAATAGCTCAACACAACAATGTGTAATTAGCGTACTTGAATTACACACTTTATTTCAGTTATGTATTGTATATACTCTTCTCTCATAAATAAGATAGTAAGGTGTGTATATAGCTATATAGATTTATATATATGTGTAGAAATAGGAGGAGTACGCGTATCAAATTGCACATTAGTAGATTAATAGCCAATAATTTTTATTTGATTGCTATAAGTACATAGTAAGAATGCGATGCAATGCAATAAATTTTTCAATTTCCATTCATCACTCGTGAAGCAATCAAGGTAATTAAGTACTTGCATTGACTTCAATGAGTAGCTTTTAGTTAGGTATATAAATACTGCTCGTAAATTATAATTGATCGCTTAATCAAAATTACACTTTGTTAGTCAGATAGACGATTGCCAAGTTAGTTAAATACTAACAACAATATATTTTTTTTCTTTTACCTTTTAATTGAAGGTATTTTATATATATAGACGACCAGGCGTCAGTTAAAGTTTTAATCTATAAACTATTTATCCTTTTTATATCTTTGAAGAATTGCTACAAAACCGTAGTAGGTAGTTTTCTTGTTAGTAAGTAACAGTAGAAGGCATATATACACTCGTGTTGAACATCAGTATATTAGAGATAGTAGGAAAGTCAAGACAAGTCAAGTTAAACTAATGGCTTATCAGTTAGGTTTATCTAATTAGACCGTGTAAAATAAAAAATGCAAATTAATTTTGCACACTGTGCTGCGATATAGTAATGCGATGATGATGAGTTGGTTTGCATTGTGCGTTAGTTAGTCAACCTTGACCAAACGTAAATTATAAAAGTTACACACACTATACTGGAAATTAAATATATCTCCTCCTTCATCTTTATTTTAGTTTGATCGTTAAAAAAGTTTATGGACTGTGAGAAACTGTTGAGAAAAAGATTTATCTAGGTTTCCAACTGTTAAACATATTAGTTATTACTATTAAAAGAGCTTCTTTTAATACCAAAAATATTTCCTCTGTAATGAGAAACTTGTTACTTGTACTCAGATTATTATTTGCTAAATACTTTAAGTGTGCATATCACCTTGTCATTATTTATGTGTGTGTATATATATATATATTTTTATTACATACTTTTAGTTAGCATCATGTTCATCTCACGCCAACTCATTATCAATCATCACTACATTACAATCATCATTTCCTTTTCCTTACAAACTATGAACAACAATATAATAATATTTGAACAAATTCTCTATATTTATTATCCACTTCCTTTTTTCATTTTGTTGTAGTAAACTTATAAATCACATAAAAGGCACTAGAAAAATTGTTGTGGCGTTATGAAATTAAATTAAAGTAAATATTCATTCTGGAGCATTGACATTGATATCATTACAAAAACAGATTCCTCTAGTCTCTAGAGTATGTTAGTCACTCAAGTTGACAGAGATTTTTTGTGAAGTATTTTATATATTATGATTGAGTTGTCAATTTACGAGTTGACATTGACTCTTCATATGCTATGTACAAATGGAATTGGAAAAACTTTATATTAATAAATACGCAAAAGAGACTTTAATACTTTACAACTGTTACAAATACTGCCAATATAAGTTTTATGTTATGTACTCAAGAGCAACATTCTTCAAAGTGCTATTAAATGCAGTCTTATACATTTTTCCTACACTAAGAAAAATATAGAGAAACAACATTATTAAAATTAAATTGGCTTTTATACTCATTCAGAAACTTAAGAGATGAATCACACAACTGTATTTATTAGTGAACTTGAAGTTGGTTTTTGTACGTTGAACTGTACTTAAGAATTGAGATGAAGAAGGGAATATATATATATATAAAAGTTATATGAAGCCACTAGGGTAAATTGAAAACATTTATATGTATGGATAATTAAAAGAGAGAGAGACTCACTCACAGTCCTAAGGGGAATTCCGGTGAGTTCGAATAGTCAAGTTGACAGTTTTTCTCCCAAGGGCTTTTGGCAACCAGGGCTCTTTCAAGAGTTGTGAAAATAAGAGAAAAGTGGAAGTATCAAGTAGTTTCAGTCTCTCTCTCTTTTAGAGGGGAAAGAAAAGGCAAGTCGATGAAAAAACTGATGTCTCTTTCTCTCTTACCCGGGTTTTCACGTGTTGTTACTTTTTACTTATACTACAAAATGGATTCCAATTTTGTTTTCTCTTTTCCCTGTACAACAACAACATACAAGTGGAATTGCTTTTTAGGATAATACATGTACTCTCGAGTATTTCAAGGGAAAAGAGAGAAGACAACACAACATTTTGACTTGCAATCATATCATTCTTTACTAGTGTAACTCTATATATATCATACATAACATATTGGGCTTCGCACGTATCTCCCAAAATGCATGTTAAAAATTGTGTTGTTACTTTTATTCTTTCGTCCGAAGAGTTTATAGCA
>VCNE01000614.1:0-12045 GCA_009869805.1 Oncopodura yosiiana | reverse complement strand
TATTCAAGTTGTTGGAAATAAATCAAAATCTATTTTTTCTACAGAAGAATCAACAAGTGCTCTACACAAGTATATTTCTATTTTGCCATCAAGATATGATGATCATGATAAAAAATATGTCCATGATGTTGTAAAATTTAAACGCTCAATTAAGCTAACAGAATGTTTTTATGCAAAAGCGGTCTCAGAAGAGGATATGTAATTCATATGTGAATCTAAATAAATTCATAGTTTATTTTATATTCTAAATCACTGTGTATATTACATCAAATAATTTTTCGGCAATTCACAAAAATCCAAAAAATCTTCCAAAAATACTATTGGGAGGATTTGGAATTTGAGGAGCATCACTCGCTGCACTACTTGCAGAATTTGCTGGAGTTGTGCTAGAACCACGATTTGCACATGCTGTGGCTAGTGTTTGACAATAGGGCATTTGCTCTATGGCAGATTGGTTCACGCCACCATTGCCACCACCAGGATAAATAGCTTGTCCGTTAGTTGCACCACTGCTGGCTGATTGTGTTCCATTTTTGCATTGCCTGTTTCAGAAATTACAAAATATTTAATTTATTATTGATATTTCAAAATCATAATTTTGCAGAACCTATCGTATTCTGGACATGGATCTGTGGTAGTTGAAGAGTTATTATCAGTAGAATTTGCAGTGGTACTCTCTTCACCACCGCCATCCACCTTCCTGAAATTTGATTATTTTAAAAAATTAAACCATGAACTAATCTAAATATTAAATGACTAACCTGTGGATAACTGAATGCTAAAGATGCAATTGCAATAAAAACAATAAAAAATGTACAAAGCTGTTTCAACATGTTGTACTTATAGATTTTTAAATATATTTTATTCCAACTTTTACAATGTACAGAAGAAAACTGCCTTCAAAAAACAACTCAACATTTCATTATAAAAACCAAGTGAGTGACATAGTAAATATATGACAGTTAAATGTAACCAATCGAATTGTATTCTTCAACAACATCAATAATTTGTTGTGAAATTTCCTCACTTTTATGTGGATTAGACTCAATCCATGAAAATGCAGCAGCAGACAAAGCTTGCATAATATCTGTATTGTCATCAGTTTCTTCATTTTTGAAATGTGGAAATACATTGTCTGCAATCGGCCCAAATACGCCAAAAAAGAAGCCTAGTTTTGAAGTAGTTTTGTAGTCTTGAAGGAATTGAGTAAATGTTATTTCTAATTTTCCATTTAACTTTTGAGTATTATTTTGAAGCTCTGTAAAATAATATTGTAAAAGAGAATTCCATTCAGCCTTTCTTATTTTGGATGAAAGACTAGTGTAAAATAGATAAGCAATGTCTCTATTTGGTGACCCAAATCGAGTGACCTTATAAAAGTAAACGTCATTAAGGACACAAGACTTTAGAACTTTAGAAATGTTCATTATATATACCAACCTGCATATCAATTAGTTTTAAATCTAAAGAATCACTTTTAAATAGACAATTGTTCAACCAAGAATCACCCCATTGAATTACATCAACAATTCCTTTAGTTTCAGCTGCAACACACATTGCCTCAAAAGTTTTGCCTTCAAATTTGACCAATTTTTCATAGGCCCATTTTGCATTTGCCATTTGAGATTTCTAAAAGTTAAGTTATTAACATCATTCACTTCTAAAGACAATTACTATTACTATGTACAATTACCTTTAATAAACTCAAAGCAATTAGAATAGAATTTTCAAAAATAATGCCTCCAATTTGTTGATTTTTACGAAGAAAAACTGTTTCATTAGCACAGGGATATTTATCCATTGCTGTCTCAAGTCCATTATTTTCTTTAATTAAAATATATGATGCTGCATGTAATCTTGCAATATGAGACAATACTAATCTAAAAAGTGTACAGGTAAAAGAGTCACTTTAATTAATTAACCATAGTAGATTAGTTATACTTAACTATTTACTCTACTCACTTTGCCTGAGGAATGTCAAGTTTCTTAATCATATCTTGAACAAAGTAGCCTTCTTTTGCTAAGTTTTGCATCCAAATTTCTTTTTCAGTAGCATAATACACATTTGGAAAAATATTAAGAAATTCAGGTGAGCTGTTAAAATTGATATACCATAATTAATTTATGTCTAAAAATAACTAATACTACTTTGCTATACCCTCTTGCTGTACACAGGGCTTTCATATCCTTCAACAATATATTGTAAAATTGACTCTCTTTCCAAAAAGCATTCCATGCTGTCAACAATTCAGATGGTTTTTCTGGTAATTGTTTCAAAAAGATTTCCAATGGCTCTCTTTTTTCTTCTTCCACAAAATATATCGTTAAACATTTACAATTACTTGTAATATGTGTCCCTTGACCAGAAGGAGATGCTTCAACAACATCCTTGATACATTCACGATTCTTAATTACTTTCTCATGTAGTAGAATTTCAATATATCTTGATGATTCCATCTTATTAAGTTCTTTTATTATTAAGTAATGATGCACTTAAATACTTATGCTAGTAACATATTGTGCCACTTTAATAATTTAAAATTGATGGATGATTGATAACCCAACTTGTACAATATGAAATGCAAGCCCAATGTGAGAAAAATAAAGCAATGCAATTTCAGCAAGACAAAAATTGTTATGTTTTTTACAATTACAACGCTGGAAAAATGAAAACTTTATTTAATACAAGACACTACGATAGTAAAGAAAAAAAGTAGAAAAACTAATTCTATGGTTGTCTAATTTTTAATACATCAGAAGAAGAGAGAAAATAAGACCGAATTAAGTTTACTCTAAGCTAATCTATCTAATTTCCTATGTTGTTGTTTCCAAAATTACATTGGATTTATTTTCCTCCGGGAACTGGAATTCCAGAAGAGTTTCCTGAGGCTGGTGGTCCTGGAATTGGCACTAAAATACAGAAACAAATTTTAGTAATTATAGTTTCAAGGAAGAGTTTTCAAAATTAGGAATATAATAACTTACTGGTTCCGTTGCTGTATTCAGATCCATTTCCTGGAGCAGATGAATTTCCTCCCCAAGCTGGCATAGTTTGATTGGAAGCTTGTGTAGTTGATTCATCAGATTGCTGATGGATTCAAAAGAGAAAAGAGAAGGCAATTTTAAATAAAAACCTAGCATGTCTTTTGAAACAAGGAGAAACTTACTGGATAGGCTACAGCCAAAAATAAGATAGCACTGAAGCCGATAACGATAGCAAGAAGTTTTGCCATCTTGACAAAGAAGCAAAGAAAAATATCAAATTGAGTTCATATGTCTTTTGAAAATTTATAAAATAAAATTAGGTCTTACTTTAAATTGTTGTGTATGAACTATTGGTAGTTTTTACAAGTGTATTGATACAAAGAAAAAGTGAAACTGGTGAAATTCAAAAAAATTCTTATCGGTTTTATACATAGTGAGATTGTGATGCTGCATTAAGAAGTATTTTGAGTGTCCTGCTTTCATTGACATTTGTCCCATATATTTATTTATACATTGAGAATTTTTTGTTTGTTGTTGAACAAATCATGAACAAATTGTCACTTTTGCATGTGGATTGATGTTCAACAAGTCGACAAAATAAATGAAAGTATGGGACTAGCTATATATTTATGTGTACTCAGTAATTGACATATTTTGAAATAGCATGAAAACAATTCTCATTCATCATTTCATCTGTCGCATTACCTAATGCTTTTAGCTCCAGAAAGAGTATTTCACAACATAAGAAAATTACCAATGCTAATTTTTCATTTCCATTTGAGCAGAGATGTCTGTTATAGTGTAACAAATGCCCAGAGGAAGAAAACCACTTGTTAAAAACTTCTTTTTTATATTCTCTTTTTTATATTCAACTTCTGTGACCAGAAGAGTGCAAGCATCAGGGAACTGACAATTTGCTTGTAGTATAGGACAAAACTACGAGTCTTTAGAAACATATTACACAACGTATAGCATACATATATGTAATATTACTTCCCCAGTAATAATACTGACTCAACTCCTTATATATTCAGTCAATTTTGATTGTAAATTGTAAGCTGTACTGTACATTACATACTGAAGGACAAGGTTGGTTGGACATTTCATTTCTATACAATAGCAGTTACTAGTAGTTGGTTCTCTTTTGCCTTGGTGTAAAGTAATTTGTGAGTTGAGTTCAAACTCATATGTGTGTACTATCACCCAAATATTAGATAGAATTCCAACAGTATATATATATATTATTTTTTGTGACATTCTAGTATTATACTATATATATACACCCTCATTTATGTTTACCAACTATAAGTCTCATTTAGAGATACAAGTTTTAGAGAGTGAGAGTGTTTCTGTGAGTTCATATTATCATCATCATATTGATGTTCATTTTTGTTGCACGTAGTAATAATATAATTCTTATTAACTTTAAAATTTTGAACTGAGCTTGAGTGACATTGACAGGAGAAGAACAATGCAACGAGATCAACATTCACAACAAAATATTTTGGAAACTAAAACTCTACGCATTGAGGTAAAGTAATAATGTGTAAAATGTTATGACTTGTGTGTTTGTTAAGTCTTTAACCTACTTGTGTCAGTAGCTGATAAGCAAGTCAATAAATATATAGAAAAGTGTATGAAATATTTTTCTGTGCTTGACACAACCTGTTGCTACTTTCCAGATCAGCAATATTTTTATGCAATTTATGACATTTATGAGAGTACTAAAATAGTATATAGCACATAAATTGCATATATAGACGAATGAAATGGTGTTATATTATTATTATGTGCATTTACTTACCTATATACACGTGCTCACAACACTTGATTGTTTTTTTTCTTTTACAGGGCCAATGTGACAGAATAGATCATTTATACAGCCTTGAATTTAATGTACCACCAAGATCTCAAGTTGACGACTATGTTGGAAAACCACCATATAATATTTTGTCAAAAACTGAAACTACATTTTCTACAGGAGTTTTAGCTCATGTTCCTCATTCAATGTAATACAATTTATAGAGATTCAAAGTTTCTTTTGGTAATAGTAAGTAATATGCTCATGTAACTTATTACAGAAAATTACGTATATCAAGAGAATATCAAGAACCATTCATTGGTTTATTTATTAGCTTGGACCCTAAACCCTTAGATCAAATACAAATTGGTGAAATCAAAGGACAATTCATTCAATGTACTTCTCCATCTCAATCAAGTAGTAGTAGTAGTGGTAGTCGACCACAATTAAATAATCAATCAATTCATACCAATTGTCCCACTACTAATCCTCAGGTGCTCAACTCAAATAACCACAATGTTCAATTTTTCAAAACTAATTTACCAAATGTGCCAGATGTTAATGATATTATGAGTTGTATGGATAAAGTTCAATATTGGGAATCTAGATGTAATCCTTCTAGTTGGCCTGATGTGAATTCTATATGTTCTATTATTATTCGTGTCGTTAAGACTAATTATGCTATGCTAGTTGAAGACTCTGAACAGACTACTATTAAGAAACCAAAGACTGAAAATGGCTTTGTTGATACTAAACCTTATTTTATGTCAGATGTTTGCTCTGATGTTACATTACAACTAGACTCTGACACATTTGTCCCTGCACATCGACTGATATTATCTGGTAATGATTATATTTGTAGCAGTAGAATAATAATTAAAACCCAAATATTATATCTTTACTCAATTATAGCACAAAGTAAATATTTTGCTGCCATGTTTTCTACACCAATGCGTGAGTCAAAGGAAGGAATTGTGAAAATTGATGATGTTGACCCTTTACTAATGAAAGGTANTGCCATGTTTTCTACACCAATGCGTGAGTCAAAGGAAGGAATTGTGAAAATTGATGATGTTGACCCTTTACTAATGAAAGGTAATATTAAACTAATAGTATTTTAATTGATAGCAATTAGTAATTTATTGTCTTTTCTATGCACTCTGCGCTCACAATTAGAACTACTTCGCTTCATCTACTTACATAAAGTTGAAAATATGCCAAAGTATGCTACACGACTATTAATTTTAGCAGACAAGTATGATATGGAAGAACTTCGTGAATACTGTGAAAAATATTTATTGGAACAATTAAATTATGAAAATGCTGCTGAAATGTATGACTTGAGTCAATCAGTTGGAACTAGTGATAATCAAGGAGGACCATTAGGAAAAAGAGCAAAGCAACTTATTATGTGGTAAATGAATATCTATGAAGTTACGACTTGTATTCAATATAAGTTCTTATGATTAATTTAATCTTTTAGGCTATAGTCATTGATTCTATTTTACAGGAATAAAGACAAGTTTGTTGAGGACTTGGAATCATTCAAGATATTTGTTCACAAATATCCTCAAATTGTTTTTGATATGATGAGACTGTGATATAATAATAAAAAATGTTTTATGCAATAAATAGCTGCTGCGTCAAGGGCAATTTTAATTTTTACATAATTCATAATAAATGATTCACGAAACCACAAAATGATCAGATTTGCAAAATGCAGATGTTTCTTTTCAGAAGATTTACATAAATCTTTTCATAAAATAATTATACAATGTAAAAACACGTGTACATTACACAAAAACTATGAAAGCCAAGTCTCATTTGATATTGAACTTGAAACTTTTGCACCTGAAACTCTGACCACAAATATCTGATGACAGATCATGAAAATGGGTATAAAATCTCGACAATTTTTCAACGCCAAATCACTTTGGAAGTACCTACTCGTCTTCTATAACAAAATGGCACTCATCGCTCTTTTCCTTTTGGCTTTGGCCAGTCCAATTTTTGGTCAAATTACACCAGTCAGTGGATCAACTGGAGATATCTCTATTGATGTATCCATTCAAGTTGCTGCCTCTATCTCAAGAGACCCAGAAGTTACTCAAGCTCTTGCAGAATTAGTATCCAGCTTGAATGAAATCCGTCCAGAAGTTGAAGCAGCACTTGCTCAACTTGGAGAACAAACTGAAGATTTAGCTGGAAGATTAGATCAATTCTTATGCAAATTGGCTTGAACAAATTGAAGCTGCAGGAGAAGCTATTGCTGCTGATCTCAAAGAAAGCCTTTTACATTCCATCTCTACCATTCGTGATTGGTTGGCTAATGCCAAACCAGAATTGGCTGCTGCCATTAAAAATGTTCAAAGTTTGTGTCAATTTTATTTTAAACAAAATCTAAAAAATAAACTCATTTTTATTTATTTCTTAATTTTTTTAATTAGATCTTGTTGAAAAAGCTGCTGGAAATCTCAGCCAAAAAGTTGAAGCTGCAATCAATCTTGCTCATCAATTAGCTGAAGCTAGCAGACAAGATGTTGCTGAAGCCTTAGAATCCCTTAAGAAACATTTGGCTGATATTTACCCACAAGTTATGACTGCTCTTCAAAAAATGAAGGATCAAGGTAAAGATCTTGCTGGAAATCTTCAAGAATTCCTTCGTTGTTTAGCTGAAGAATTGAAAAATGCTAAACAAGAAGTTGCTCAAGAAATCAAAGATAAAATTCAAAATGCCATCAGTACTATTCAAGATTGGGCTGCAGAAGCCAAAGAGCAATTGAATGATCTTTGTGAAAAAGTTGCTTCTCATCTTCAAAAAGCTAAAGAAATGTTGGCTCGTAAAGTAGAGGAAGCTAAGCAAAAACTTATTGCTGTTCTTGATGCCATTAGAGAAAAAGCTAGTCTTCTTGTCAAATACAAGATTGACAAATTGAAACAAGCATTGAGCAGTGGAGCTTTAAATGATACTCTTGCTCAAATCGTTAAACAATTTGAAGGAAAAGTATGTACAGCTGCCGATATGTTGGCTGAACTTAAAAAAAGATTGACTGGAGCTCTTGCTGATGCCGCTGGAGCTGCTGGTGATAAATTGAGCAGTATTGTTGGTGGAGCTGGAAATTTGTTGGGAAGTATGTGGTCTTCAGTATCAGGAGCTGCTAGTGGAGCTTTGGGAGCTGCTGCAGGTCTTGGTGGAGGTATTGCAGGTATTCAAAAATATTAATTAGAATCATATAGTCGGAAACTAAAATTTAAATTTAATAGCTGGAATTGGAGGTGCTGTTAGTGGAGGTTTAGGAGCTGCAGCAGGAATTGGAGGTATGTAATTAGAAAATTATATTATTAGAACTAAAATTTTAATTAAGCTGAATACTAAATTTTAGCTGGAATTGGAGGAGCTATCGGAGGTATTTATTTAAGATTTTAAATAGTACCATTAAACTGATTACTAAATTCAATTCTTTTTTTTACAAAAATAGGTGGACTTGGAGCAAGTGGTGCCATTACTATTGGTTAAAAAACTATATACAAAATTGTAATATAAAAATTGGTTTCTTTGAATAAACAAGTATTCACATTTGAATGAATATATAAGTAATTAGCAAAAATCTTGTTTGATACACTTCAGGCATATGACTCATTCATATATAGTTTGATTCTATTGATTGTAGGAGTATAAAAGACAAAACTTGCTATTTAGGTATATACTGTTGTTCTTCACCGTAAGCAGATCAACTCTTGTTGTCCAACTAAACTTGTACAATTAAAGCATACTTCCACAAACTCATATAATGCATAATACAATAGTTACTTAGAAGAAAGAAGAGAAGGTGCCACCTTCTCTTCTTTCTTCTGAAGGTGGTATTTACTAAGTAAAAGAAAAAATATTTTATTGCTAAATTGTCAATGGTCATTTAAATATATCTGCTGACGCAAGAAATCTCTAAGTATAAAATAAAGACAACTTTATTCTACGATTTAGTCTTTAGTTGACCCTATTATACTCACTCACTGAAAATCATGAAGGTCTTTCTTCAATTTGTGACAGCTCTGCTGTTTGTTTTTTCTGTCGTCTCAAGTCAAAACTTGGTGACACTATACAGTCAACTAAATAGACAAGGTATATATCATATATATAGTATTTAATATTAATATTTTATTAATAATGACTTATTATTATACATATCACAGGAATATCCCATTCATTCTACTTGACTGGATTGTTATCATCTTTCACAATGGGATCGCTTAGCTGCTTCAATAGACGCTGGCTCAGGATGTCTTAAATTTTATGAACGCAATGGATGTCAAGGAAGAAGTTCAGGAAATATTGATCGTACTCAAATTTCAAAACAATTGAATTTACTTAATTTTAGAAGTAATGACGGTAGTAGTTTTAGTAGCATTGGAACATGTGACCCATGGATAACTTTATCTGAAAAGACTTATCATCAAGGAGCTTCTTATGTTGTTAGCTTGGACAAGAAAGATTGCATTGATGTCAATTTCAATAATTGGAACAGACGTGTTAAATCTGTGCATACTCATGACACTTGTGTTGTACTTTACAAGGGAAGACGATGTACAGGTCAGAGTCTTATGATGGCACCTGGAATTCCAGAATTATCTCATGTGGATTTAAGTAATCATAATTTCTCTGGACAAGTAGCTTCTGTAGGACGCTGTAACATTCCAGCACCTCTCACAAGAAACATGGTTTCAAAATAGATTTTGGCAACCTATTCAATAATCTCTAATATGATCAAATGTGAACAAACTAATAAAGATCTAGTTTTATGTACTAGTTGACGTAATGTATAAAACTTGTTTTTGAAAAACCAGTATTATTGTTTCAATGGCATACATTTTATTTTATCGTAATCTAGGTTTAGTTTTTTAGTATGTTTTAATACTCAGCATAGACAACATCTTATTACACATATATAGCTGTCAAAATTTTTTACAAAATATTTTCAAAATGAACCAAAATTCTTTCATAGTCATTTTAGTAGTAGTTTTCTCTAATTTCTATTTAGTTCAATGCTCTAAATCGTACTGTTGTGTTATACAGTGAGCCTAATAGACAAGGAGAATCATATATTATGGATTTAGATTATAATCCTTGTTTTCAAGTGTCAACTTGGGGAAGAGAAGTTAAATCTGTAGATTCTGGAGAAACTTGTTTGAGACTTTATGATAATACAGGATGTCGTGGTCGTTCAACTCATAGATTAGAAAAAAGTAATGGAAATGAAGAGATGCAAACTGATGTAAATAACATTGAAGATTTTGGAGAAGTTAAATCTGTTTCTGGATGTGAGCCTTGGGTTACATTATATGATGAACGTGACCAGCAAGGTAACAAATAGGCTAGGATTTAAATGGAAGACATTAAAAAAATAACTCTCTTTTCTTATTTCTTATACAGGAAATGAATACATCATATCTCTTGACAAAAAGAATTGCGTCAATAATTATTGGGATAAAGAAGCCAAATCACTACATAGTCATCATTCATGTGTAGTACTTTATGATAGACAAAATTGTATTGGAAATAATATTGCTGTTCATCCAGACCTTGCAAATCAAGTTCATGGAGATTTGAGACAAATGTATGATACTAGTACTACTGAAGAAGGAAGCTTTGATGGATCTGTTAAAAGTGTTGGAATCTGTACTGATCCTGCCATTTGGCAAAGAATAAATCAAAAGTCACATACCATGAGACAATTACCAATGATTTGATAATAATGTATTTACAATTATGAATAAATTATAAATATGCAGGAAGTAAAAAATTTATTACACATATTGTGCCAACAATTCTTAGAAAGCATAGCTATAGGTCAACCTGAACTCTATAATATTCTAGCATTTCTCACTCGGTTCATTTTATTCAAAATTCATAAAATTTTTCATCATGAAATTGATAATAGTCATTTTTATTTTGGCTACATTAATATCTTTCGTTTCATCACTAAAATTGTTAGTTCCATTGTTTTCAATTGCAAGGTCAGTTCTTAATTATATAAGAGGACAAGCACAATCTGCTAATCCATTTGGTGTTCTTGGTATTGTGTATAAATATTCATTTTTCATAAATATAAACTAATAATCAATTTTTCTTAAACAATAGGCAAGGTTGATGGATTAGCTAAAAAGGATATATTTAAAAGTCATATCAAATTCTTTTTATTTACAAGGAGCAAGTACGTTTATTAGTTATATATTCTTTATTGAATTTGTTTTGAAAGAAACTTTCTTAACCTTGTTTAGCCCAAAACAAGGACAAGAAATTACACCTACAAAGAAATCAATTAAAAATTCTAATTGGAATAAAACAAGAAAAGTTATTATTCTTGCACATGGTTATATGGGATCAGTAGGTTAGAAATTTGAAATCTCAAAACATATCTAATGTGTACATAATAAATTATATGTTTACCTGTCTTTATAAATTTAGAACCCGATGGTTGGATGCCAATGTCACATTCAATTGCAGACATTAAAGATGGTATAATAAAATACAATATTTATTGATATTGATACTAACTAATATTTATGTTTATACATAAAGCATACATAAGAATAAAAAGAAATGACAACATTATTCTTGTTGATTGGAGTGGAACAGCAAGGAATCTCAATTATTGGGCTGCAGCCAAATCTACAAAAGACACAGGACAAGCTATTGGAGATTTTGTTGTTAAAATGAAAGAGATGGATATGATTTCAAGTTATGATGATGTACATTTAGTTGGCTTTAGTTTAGGAGCTCATTGTAAGTTTTTGTCATAACAAATCATATATTTAAATACTATTTAATTACCTTGAAAATGTTTTAGGTATGGGTGCTGCAGGTCGTACAATTAGAAAAATGGCAAGTATTAAAGTAGGACGTATCACTGGAATTGATCCAGCAGGTAAATCGAAAATTGAAAGTAAATTGCTTAACCTAATCTTTCTACTCCAAGGCCCTGGGTTTGATGCAAAATCAGTGAACAAAAGCAAACGCCTGGATAAATCTGATGGAAAATTTGTAGATATAATTCATTGTGAAGCAGGACATTTGTTTGATCTTGATATAAAACATGCTAAATTCCTTAGTTTAGGAACAAACGATCAAATAGGTAAGAATTATGTTTCTTCTTTTTCATATAAAATATTTATAATACTTTAAAAAATACACAGGACACGTCGATTTCTATCCAAATGGTGGTTCTCGTCAACCAGATTGTACAAGCTTATATGGTATACAT
>VCNE01000613.1:0-16441 GCA_009869805.1 Oncopodura yosiiana | reverse complement strand
CCAAAATGTATTTAATTTTGCAATTTTATTATACAGCATTTTTGGCTCTAGACTATTTGTTCTATAAGGAAAAGTCTAAGAAAATGGCAGTGGCATTCTGAGCCTCAGCACTATAGAAAGACAAATTTTCCTAAAATGCTTATAAGGAGGACTATAGGGAGAATATGTAGCATATAAGCAAAACCTCTTATAAGAATTGTGGTAGAGTGTTACTATATAAGAAATTATATAGCAAGAGACTATATAGACAGAGTCTACTGTATAAAAGTTAGAGACTATGAACAAAGTTGAATCATAACATTAAAGCATCTATGTATGTACTAGAGTATAATATTTCGAAAAGTAATAATAATGAGAGCGGCAGTAGTGGAGTGTGTACAAGTGAAACATTCCATGTAGCAAGGAATTTTCTTCTTGTAGACAATTAGTCTAAACTCATAACTGCCTCAGTTTCGGCTTGTACTCTCATACAGCAAGTGTCGATTAATCATATTCTTCTGCAGCAGCTGTAACATTACATAATATTAGAGAGCTCTCACGCACACGTATATATATATATATATACCTTCAACTCTTTACACATTCAGTAGCTTTCATACTCAACGGAGAGATAAAACTGAAAACTTGTTGTACTATACTAGTTCTCTAATACTACATTTTTGCACAGAAGAGAAAGCATTACATCACTAAAGCTCCTTTTTGGTACAAAGTGTAGACAAGCGTGGAAATCTAGATGACCCTTTTGGTTCAGTTGGTGGTATGTTGTGGCATTGAGTTTGACCAAATCATTTTCTCTATACTGAAACTCTCTTTTGCTAAGTGCTATCATAATACTGTATATAGTAGACAAGTAGACAAGACATTGGGAAGTTTTCTTTCTATTTTTCTTGAATTGCTCTTCAACACTCTGTAAAAAGTTCAGCTGCAACTATATATGCCCGATAAACATTGCAGTGTTGGCTTCATGACTTTGTGCCCATTGATCTGATGCTTTTTAACTCAGCCAGTGAAGCGGTGTTGGAAAATATCAAATTAATAAAAAGTAAATCCAAATCAAGAATCATTACTGAATAACAGAATATAGTATTTCGATTTTTGGAAACGTAAGATTCAGTATTGTTGTGAATTTGACGTTTGCAGAAGCAGAAATTGAATTCTTAGTTTTATCTTTGGATTTCATTGCCCACCCTCCCAACAACCGGTCAAGTTGATATCAGTTTCTTCAGAAACGGATTTTTTACGAGTTGATTAGGGCGATCTCGACGACTCAAAGGTCAGGTCGAGATACTTCACAAATATTCCGAAGTTTTAGGTAGCGCTACATATATGAACTAGAATTTTGGCTTTTAACATTAACATCAAAATAGCACACAAGCAACAGATCTCTAGTGCAATATTTTATTACCAATTCATAGCTCGATATTTATTCAACAATAATTTGCATACTAGTTCCAAAAAAGTAAAAACTGAGCTCATTTTAAAAATTTTGTATCAAAAATTAATTTTAAAATGCATTGCGCACATTATCTCATTTTTCTCCTTACCGCTTTTAGTCAATGGCCTTAATGATTGAGTTAAAAAACCAGCGTCGAGGCCTGTAGTAAATTGTAAAGTCATCAAGCCTTTAAGCTTTGCCAACTATTCAATGTTTGTTGGGAATATATGAAAATTTGAACGGGCAAGTAGTTGAAGCAAACTAACAAGATTATGCATGCACACTTGCTCTCCTTATCAAGCTTTAGAGTCTGAAGAGTTTTTGGGAATGTAAGAGAGAACTATTTTTCTTATGATTTGAAAGACTCTTATATACATATTGTTCCTTCATATTATTCTTGGCTCAAAATTTTCAATGCCCATTTGACAGATCTCATCTCATATTTTGCACTGGGGACGACAAGAATAGCAAAATAGGCAATGCATATATCTATAGCAAGTACTGTTATCTTAGTTCTATATAGCTATATGGCCTAATCTGCATATTTCTTTTAAGAAAAAATACACTGAGAGATAGTATCATGACACTTTAGACTATTATAGTATGCATAAGAATATAAAAAGAGAAGGATAAAAAGTACTATATATAGGCTATAGGAAGTCACAATTTTTGCAAAAGCAAACCACGTTTCTCTCTTCACATCTCGTCTCACATAATAACAAGTTGTTCTTATGTGTTAGTATTTCTTCTGTAAGAAGTCTTTGAGATCTCTGGCTATATTATGATAGTTGATATGATATAAAATGGAAAGAGAAATAGAGTGTCAGAGTGAGTTGAAGAAAATGCTAGATTTGAATAACTGACTTTCACACTTGGGCTAATTTTCCAACTGGATTTTGGTGATATTATTTTACTCAAGACAATAAAATAATAACTTAATTAAAAAACATTTAGCACTAATAGTAGTAGTAAAAATTTTGAGCGACGTCAAGCTAGTACTAAAAGTTTCTAGAGTATAGACAAGTAATTATATACACATATATATATGTTCGGTTTGACATTTTTTAGAATTAATTTGCATATTATTATTGAATAAACTTTAGACTATGAATTAGTAGCAAAATATTGCAAGAAAAATAGTTTTGCAATTTGCTATTTTGATGAAATGTTGAAAAGTTAAATTTCAGTAGATATCTAAAGAGCTACTTAAGATTTTAGAATTTTGAGTAGAGTATCTCGATTCCAATTCGGGTCAACTGACCTTTGAGTCGAGTCGAGATCACCCTTCGCCCCAAATAACAAAATAACGAAAATACAAAACATTGGGAGGGAGGGAGGGTGGGCAATGAAATCCAAAGATAAAGCTTCAATAAATTAATATGATAAATTCTTGTTGACATATTAATTAGTCAATATTAATTAAATAGGTGTTGTGATGCAGGATGCATTAAAAATGTAAATGTTAGCATTGTTGTATATTGTATATCTTATTGTTATGATGAATTCTTCTTTACATTTGTCTGTATGGCTAAATATATTGCCTAAATTACTCACATAATAAAAATATTGTAATACATATTGCAAGTTTATAAAGAACTCAACTGAATTTAACATATTACCTTTTTTCTGAAGTACACATTTACATAGAGTTCATTTTTTGACATCATATTCCAACATTATATATTTGTCCTATCCAACCATTTTCTTATATATATATATACTCTCTCACATTACTCATAAAGTCACAGAGATCTTTTCTAAGAATCGTATCTCTCGTTCAAATCTAAAGATCTTGAGTCTCGGCTTTTTACTGTGTGACTCTCTCTTATTCATTTTATACTGTATATTTTATAGAGTCTAAAGAATATCGGCATTCATCCAGTATCGTAGTACATCTTGCTCACATTTGTTTAACATATGTAGGCTTAAAGTTGACTTCATCCCTATGAGTGTGCCTTATGTTTTTTTCTTATACAAGACTAAAAATAGTGACATTTGATTAGATCGAAAAAGATGTGGTCGAACTTGTTTTGGGTAAAATTGTTTGATCTAAACTTGTATCGTCGAAAATTCTATGATCTATATAGTATTTAAAAAGGACGTCACTAGATCGAATGTATTGGATCTAGATTGATATGATCAAAATTGTTTGATCGAAACTAATAAAATCGAGAGTATTGGATCAAAATTGTTTTGTATAACACTATCCGATCGAAATGTATTAATCGAAAGCAGATCAAAACATATGCATAAAAATATTAAATCGAAGCAATTGAAATTATTAGATCGAAAGTATTAAATTTAAATCCAAACTGATCGAAAGTATTAGGTCGAAGATTTCAACGGAATTATTAGATCGAAAGTATTAGATCAAAGATTTCGACGGAATTATTAGATCGAAAGTATTAAATTGAAATCGAAACTAATAGGTCAAAAGTATTAGATCGAAAATTTAAACGAAAATTATTAGGTCGAAAGTATTAAATTGAAATCGAAACTGATATGGTCGAAAGTATTAGATCGAAGATTTGAACGAAAATTATTAGATCAAAAGTATTAAATTGATGATCGAAACTGGATCGAAAGATAGATAATATCGAAAAGATCTAATCAAGCTTACGATCATATCATACCTTCGATGAATCAAAAATCAAGCAACTCTTTTCGACACAATTTCGACCTTATACTTTTCGATAATTTACAATGGACCAAAACTCATGTGGCTAATGCATATGCAGCACATGTGAAATATCTTTACATAGGATAAAATCACCCTGATGCTTACTGTAATATTACCTCTACTCTAAACTTTCTTCTACCCCATTTCCATTCATTTTACATACAGCATAAATTGTCTTTTTTTCTTTCTGTTTACGTGCGCTTCTTGCACTCATAAGTCTTTTTTCTTCTTCTCTCCAGAAAAAAAACTGTCTCTCTTCTTCTTATGCCATACATTGCAAATGCAATTCTGTTTTTTTCTCTCTCTCAGTAGGTGAGAATCGGAAATGACCGTAACAACAATTCACTGAAGAAAGTCAACAAGGCAATAATAATGGCAATTCCTTATACTATAATTTACATTATATATAAGTATAGGTATAGCCTATATCTATATATCTATATATATATATGTATATCTTATATAGCAGTCTAAGCTTAATATATAATGTACATCATTTTTATCGTAAAGACTATAAATTTTGATATAGAGTTCTCCCATCTTGAAGGTTATATGCAAATAAACTTATAAGAAAATAGGAAGTGCTTCACTTTTGAATTGAGTGGAAAATCAAAAAAAAAGAATGCTTTCAAGTCTCAGTAATAACTTTCATGTGCAAACTCTATAAAGATACTGATCAACGTTAACGATTATTGCTTGACATGCTAAAGTAATGTTGGAGATTGACATGTCAAGTTTATATTGTAGTAGTGACATTTAGAATTTACGGAAGGAAAAGTGTTTTTCTTAGAGGTAACCTGCCATTCAATTTTTATCTATTAGTTTAACATTTTGTGTGAATCTTTATGATAGTACAAAAAGTTAAAAGCTTGCAATTAATTTAGAAGATAAAATTTTTATTCTTATTCTTCACATTGTGCAAAATTCTATAAAGACTTTGCTATAGTCTATAGGCTATAGATATATAGACACTCAAGTTGCCAAATTAGCAAAGAAATTTTCCTTTTCTCTAACAAGAGTTTGGAATGTGATCAAGATGTTTTAATCCAATTTACGATTAGCTCTCTCACATCTAATACTATAAAAGATAGAGAGAGGAAGGAATAATGTAGTAGGAACATAAAGTTTGATTTTTGCATAGAAGGAACAAAGTGGTTTGGTTTTTAACTAACTTCTTATTTTAAAAAAAAGAGGAATGTGGCTCAAAAGAGAGTTTATGCTACTCATTTCCTTTACCTCACAATTCACTGGAGAAGAAGAAGAAAAGCGAAAAAGAATCTGAGGACGACAAAATTCTTGCAAATGTATGCATACCAGTGAGAGCAATCATCATAAAATAAGAGTAAAGAAAACTCTTTAGTTCTATACAGTTTCTTCTAATGCTATAAGATATAGCCTATACATGTATCATATAGGCTAAACAGAAAGTTTTGTTTTTGACAGAATGTTTGGTCTACATTTATTACATCGGGCTCTTTAGATTGTGCAAAATGGAAAATATTACAGAAGGAAATATTGCACTTGTAAATTCTGAATTAGGTGAAGTATATTTTTTTCTTATGGGTTTAAACACCGTCTGCAGTAATTTGATGAGATATGGATGCGCTTGTATTATAGCAATGTAGATTTTTCATGACCATGTTCTGTTGTATGTAATAACCAAAAACAGTTGCCGAAGTGGAATCTGAACATGTAATTTGTAACTTTATTAAATTTTACTAATTAATATCATTTGTTAGAGGTTTAATGCTCTTTTATTGAATACCATTTTCAGATTTCTCATTTTCTTAACGTAACGGCAAATCTACTTTGTGGGATTTGAGCTTATGTTAGAATTAGAAAGATAATGTTAATAATTAGTGGCATTTGAACTTTATTCAACAGTTTCAATGAGATTTTAGTAGGATATATAGTTTAACTGTTGAGACTAAACTATAGAGTTTTTATTCCTATTCTCGGAAACCAATTCAGTAAAATTTCCTCTTTAAAGATAACTATTTATATTGTTTGATTTTAACTTTTTCGAAGTCGATTCTTACAAATGTGTACTAATATTATGTTAGTGTTTATGTTTAATGCCACTTGTACTAGTTTTTTACAGTTTCGATGCACTCTTAAACAAAATCAGTTAAATAATTTTTTAATACGGAAGTGCTGCACACAATTTCAATATTATAAAATTTTCGGAAACCAATTCATTAAAATTTCCTTTTTAAAGATAACTATTTATTTTGTTTGATTTTAACTTTTGTGGAGTCGATTCTTCCAAGATGCATTAATTAGGTTAGTGTTATGTTTAATGCCATTTGAGCTAGTTTTTTACAGTTTCGATATACTCTTGCCCCAACTTCAGTTAACTCTTCTTGTAAAAAGTATGTAAAATCTGCATACAATTCTGACACTGTAAGCTTTTCATCATTAATTTCAAGAGTTAACTACAATTTCCAATTTAAAATAAAAGAACATCGGCTTCACCTAACCCTACAATAGTTAGTACTACAGTTGTAATACTCTATAGAATAACCTTAGTGCATCTGTCATATAGTAAAGCTAGAACTATAGAGTTGAGTCTTACATAAGCATAAGAAACGGGAGAGAGGAAGGAACAGTAGTAGAAGATCCAGTAACACTGACGATCAGTGAGTTAGTCGGTCTTTGCCGTGCGACCAGAGTGGATCTATAGTTTTCTCTCACATCTCCAATATAACTAAAAACTTGCTAAGGCTCACATTACTTCTCAAAATTTCTCCTCTTGAAATTTCAACGAGTGAGCTACTAAAAAAGTCTAAACTTTCGAGTTGTTGAGTGTGTCACAAGTTTTTTAAAGTTTGTGAGTTTCGTGTATGTGAATTTGTGTCAAAAGTGTCACAATTTTATGGTGAGTTATTCTAAAACTCTGCCTTATAAAGTTATAATTCACTTAGACTCTGTAAATTTTCTACTGATTTTTCTTGTGTAATTATATAAGAGCTAAAGGTTTTCACTTGTGTAGCTAAAAAAGCTCTGTTGCCTACTAAAGCAATTTAGATTCCTAAGAAAAAATTCTCTCTTTTGATAAACAATCAGTGCAAAAAAGGCTGGAAAGTTTCTGTTGTGAAGGTTGGATGTAATAATAGGATTTTGTGTGTAGAAAAAAACTGGAGTTGTACATTTTTTCGTTCCACTATTTCTTTCGTCTGGCATGCAATGTGTAGAGTAACTAATATTATATAACAAAAGGGCTCAACGTGTAAAGGTAGAAAGAGAAAAAATACACTTGTACACACGACATTGTATAAGCTATAGAAAACATTGGATTTTTTTTTGAGTTGTATGGAACTCTATGAAGCAATCTTCTCTAAAGTTAGTTCTTCCTTCAGAGTTTTGTTACAAGACAAAGTGCGACAGTGACGAAAGCTAGGTATTCTATAGTCTCAACTTTTTTCTACTTTCTATATTAGAGTAAACTGGCAGCACTACATCAGCTAAAGTATACATAGTTTTCTTTTTTCCAAGAGTTCAAAGTCAATGCTAGGGAAATGAATATATATATATATATATGTAAAAAGAGAAAAATCTATCTATAGAGAGAGAAGTTTTACGCACCACGAGCAAAGTACAATGAGAGTAAAATTTTGTTTAGTTCCTCATGTCAAGACTATACATCAAAGTTTGTGTCTTTTTATTGTAGAGATGTTGATGTTTTTCACCACATGCCACAAGAAGAAGAGAAATCTTGGGCTTTTCTAGTGGCAATTTTTATTACCTTTCATTTGTTACTGTAGAGTTTGCAGAATAAAGTGAGTGAGTGGTAATAGGAAAATGGCAAAGAAAACTCAACTTTTCTACACATTTCTACACATGTATAAGAAGCAGGAATGGCCAAGTAAAAATTATATATATAGATATATAGAGCAGAAATTTGGGCTTGATTAAGACGCATGGTTCAAGTTTCAAAAAAATTTACTATATAGTCAACATGAAAATTTAAAATTCACTGCTTGAAAAGTTTCACGGCTTAAATATAAAATAAAGTCCGGAGTTTAAATATATAAAGTTTAAGTTTAATTCAATTTTACATGTAATTCAAAATTAAAGCTAAAAACCTCCTAACGATCAAAAAGTAGACAATTTTTTGAGTTTTTATACTTTTCAAACTTTTTATTTCAAAAAGTGGTAAAAAGTTAAAAAACCGACGTCATTTTTTAGGCTCTATAACGCAACTCTTTATAACGTAAATCTGTCTATATAGAAATCTCAGTCTCAGGCGAATCCCCTATGTTAATACATTGTGCTCTTTATAACGAAAATTATGTTATTTTGCTCCAAATTACGGTATAGAGAGAGTCTGTCTTTATCACTCTCTCTATAACGTAGAAAATTGAAAATTCTTAGCGTTACGTGATAGAGTGTACTTAAAAATATTTTGCTTTCAAAGAGTAAGTAAGTAATAAAAAGATTAAAAGGAGAAAGAAGCTTTCATTTTCTTTGGCGAAAAGTAAAAAATTGCCAATCTTGACTGAAGTTGCTCAATAAGTTTATTTCTCCTGTTGTATATTTTTTTCATGCGGTGAGAGAAAAATAAAAAAGCCATTTCAATTTTCCTGAACATGACATATATCGTTGTCCTCACTCTTTCTCCACATATAATATAGACTATGTGCAAAACTTGGTAGATCACTAGTGAAATTCATTCTATTTTGTTTGGCAATTCCTCTGGGTAGTTTTTTTTTCTTCTCTCTCTCTCTATAATACATCCTGCTGTTGTTGCATTTTGCTATGTTAGTTTTATAAGTTGAAACTTGAAGCAAAATGGTACTTCAACATCTGGCTCACACATGTGTCTTATTGCAAACTGAAACTTTAAGAATTTTTTTCAGAGCTCTCCAATTTTTGGTGTGTATATTATAACTCTATATGGAATATATATGGATAGCTGTTGTTGAATTTTTCTTCCAGAGAATTATGACTATATAGTATAACTTTTCTCCTATATATATATATCATATTTACTATAGATATAGTTTATAGTATAGTAAAAATGTAATTGAATGGATTTCTGTTGATGTTTTTCAAACATTTCACCTTAGTCATCATTTACGCAATTTCTGACATGAGTTGCAATGGTAAGAAAAAAAAACATATAAACATATTACTCTTAAATTCCATAAGTGGAAAGTAAAAACAAAAATTGAAAAACTTCTTCAGACTTTTTTCTCAAGTGTGTGAGTAAATACTTGAGAATTTTACTACAGTCCATGTGGCTTAGCTTTTTGCTTCTTTAAGCTCTTTGATATTTGCTTTTGAGTCGTAAACGTTATTGAAACAAGAGTGGGCTTCTGAAGTGAAGAAAATCTTCTCCTTGAAAGAATTTCAAAGTTTTTAGCAAACGTTTAACTTGGCAGAGAAATGATGAAATGAGAAGAAGCGAAAAGTCATAATAACATTTTTATATATTATTCCACTGTAATACTTCCGTATTTTCTTAGGCCAAAGTCAAAATTCTGGAAAGAAGTATTAGTATAACTGATATATATATAAGAAAAGAGGAATAGAAGAAGAAGAAAGAGCTGTAAAACCCAATAAAAAAACTTTGCGGCTAAGTGAGCCGATGTGGACAACAGTAGACAGAGTATAGAGTCGATAAAGTGGTAGTAAACAAGGCGATAATTTTTCTACACGTAACAAAACTTTTTCCTTTACTTTTTCTCTCTTTAGTGTGTCCTTTGAAACTAAAGAGAGGCTCAGGTTTATTTTAACACGAGAATTTAATAGAGTCAAAGGATTCAAAGTATAGATTCAGATTCCAGAATTACTTCCAGCACAAAATCTCTACCTAACTCTGGAATTTTGATTGAACTGAAATTTTGGTTGAGAAAGGCTGAGCAGTGTCTTGAGCATAGAGTTCATGCAGTGAGGCCTTCCTCCCGGTTTCTCAACTAATAAAATCCCTCTACAAAAATTCCAGAGTTAGGTAGAGATTTTGTGCTGGAACTAATTCTGGAATCTGAATCTATATTTTGAATCTTTCGACTCTATTAAATTCTTAGGTTAAAATAAACCTGAGCCTCTCCTTAGTGAAGGTATTAGTTTAAGGTGATGGGAGAAAAGTAGAGCAAGACAGAAGGAAGAGAAAAGTTTTAGAGAAAAACACACAACAACATAGAACAACAGTAGAAGAAGAAAATGAAGAGAAAACCACAAATTCGCACACGTTTCATTTTCACTAGAGTGCATCATCTAACCTAAACTAAGCATTGCTTCTAAGAAAGTGTAGGAGAAAAAAAGAAAGTTCCGATTCCAATTTCAACTCTCTATGGTGCACTATAGTGAGCACGAAAGAGTTAAACCACAGAAAAACTAAAAAAGTACTACTAGTTCTTTTTTCTTCAGAAAACTAAATCAAAACTACTTATACAGTACTTGAGATAGACAAAAAACAAAATGAGATAATAGCCGTTCTTCTTTGCTAAGCGTTGATGATAGCTATATAAGAAAATTTTCATTTTCCAATGCAGAGCATTGGAAGAGAGAGAAAAAAGTTTTATTTTGCGCCAAGTCATAAAAAGAAATGAAGATTTTTTTATTGGGATTGTAGTTAGAACATAGAGAAGAAGAGTACATTACATATATAGTTGGTTATAGAAAACAAGCAATGGTTTGGTTTCATTGCATATAGTTTATGGCAGAGTTTTTTTGCTTATAGAGAGTCTTACTAAAATTTTCTATTATGCAGAGCAATTTGTATGCGCTAATATTTTTCGACAACTCCAATGGCTTCTTATTCATTTGATTTACGACTAGCTAAAGATAAAGACACGAGTTCTTATATCAAGAAAATAATATTTTAGTAAAGTCTTTGATGTGTAGACTCGATATATAAAGTCTATGTAAAACAACTGAGCTTATACTTTGCTTAGTGATAGAGCGCTTTACACGAGAAGGTCCTGGGTTCGAAACCAGGTGCCGGAAGTATTTTTTGAGTTTTTATATCATTTTTTTGCACGAATCAACTTCATTTGGAGTTTTTCTAGATTGGCCACTAGTGTAGAAAATTCTAAGACTCAAAATGCGTGCTCTGCAAATTATTTCTTCATGGGAATAATTTCAACAGATTTAAGTATATAGTGTTAACTCTTTAGTATAGGACAAAAATTAGCAATGTTTTTTTCTTTAATTTAGCATCGTTCCAAGTTTATTTATGATATGTGATAATTATTGATGCTAATATATTGTCTTTTGCTAATTATTGAATACAGGTCAAATTGGGACGCCACTTGGAAAAATTCAGACTAAATACAATCCTAAAACTTAACTACAGTTATACTTTTTTGGACTGTTTACTTCATTTGTGTGGAAAACTCTGATTAAATTCAATGCTAAAAACAGACTTAAATTATATTCATTCTAGCTCATCAAAAATTTTTCTTCAACAGCCACCAAAGTGTATCCAAGCCAAGCCACAAAGATAAAAGCATCATCATTGTTCTCTATTCAAATCTCACAGCACGACAATTATAGCCATCCTGCAGAATAAGAGAAAGTAAAAAAACTGTGAATTTCCCTCATTTGCTTTTCTCTCTTCAAAAGAAGACTCCTTAGTACAATTTCCTAAAACTCTTTTCAACTACGTAATAAGTAACGAGTCACATTTCCATTTTATATTACTTCTTCTCTGGGCCTTCATCACGATTCTTATTTCTTCCTCCTTCTCTCTCGGAAAGAGTTTTTCACTCTCTCAGAAGAAACTGTGAAAATTACAACTCGAGTGTACAAACCGTATAAAAACTTCGTCTTATAGTCTTCAACTCTTAAGAACAGAGTTGTCTAGTTTGCGACAGTTTACTTCCAGACATCATTATAGTACTAAGCATTGTAATTGTAAAGTTTGTGTTGTGCGTAAGAAGTAGGACGAAATATTGAACTCGTCTTAATTAAAGTGTTAATAAGTGACTTGTATATGAAGTCTACTGGGTGGTATAGGTATATAGCAAAGAAACAACTTGATATACTAAACTAAACTAGTGTAAGAAAAAGTGCATTTGGCTCTTATCCAAAGGACGTCAACTCTACAAAGCTCCAGTAATATTGTTTCTGGTGAAAGAATTGTGTAGTGTAATAATAATACATTGTACTACTACATAACATAGTTGTTCTATATAGCTCTCTTGTCTCGTTAGGAATTTGAACTGGAGGAAGAAGAAAAATATCTATACTGAGAATTTAGACTGATGAAACGTGTGTGTGTTTAGCTTTGCTACTAATGTATCAAATGCCAATGAACCTGAACTTTATGAGAAGTGAGACGATATAGAAAAGAAAATCAATTGTTGGGTGATCTTGAATTTTGACAGACATATTTACATAGTGTAAGGTGAACAGACATTTATGCAGACGTGACTCCGAATATATATATATAGAAAAAAATTGAATTTAAAGTGTCAATGTGAAGGAAGGTATATATAGAGTGAAATTTCATGAGAAAATAATTTTTGGACTGGAGTAGATACTATTGAGTAAAGGCTTAAGACGATTGAAGGTAAGAATTGCTTTAAATTAAATGATAGAGTTTTTAGTATTAGCGTTGGATTTTCAATGCCCGCTCTCCTTTGCTTTGGAATCTGTCTAAGATTTTCACACGAGATTTTGTCATCTAGCTCTTCAAATATCTAATGAAAATTTAGCTTTTAAGATTGACGTCAAAATAGTACATTTGTTGCGTAATTCATAGCACGCTGTTTACTCAATGATAATTTGATATTAATTTTAAGAAATGCTGAAGTTAATTATCGAAAGTATGGATCCTTAAAAATATGTCAATTTCACATTTAAAACGACGCAGTTTCATAAAATGTCACTTTGAATACTAAAAGTATTTATCACACTGACTAAATTCATTTTGAAATCTTGGATATATATTTCTTACAAAGTTTTAAAATTAGTTTTCAGTACTAGTGAATTTGTAAGTATACTTATAAAATTTTATTCTTGAAAATCTGCTTCAACGAGAACTACAAAATGATGCAACTACAAAACACTCAAATAAGAATTCCAGGATGTTCAGAAAAAATTTCATACGGCATCTAAACTTTACATTTAAAAACCCAACTTTCTCTTTTCTCTCACATAACCAACAACAAATTAAATATGAATTTTAATATGGAAATTAGCTTTCTACATTTCCCTAGTCACTCTTTAGCTCTATTTTCATTATCCTATCCTCACTATATTCAAACTTAAGAAACATCATTGAAACATCTGCAACATTCCATATTATTTGTACTCTCTTCTCATCTCTCCTGTATCTCCGTATATCTGTTGTGAATGTAATGTGTCGAGTGAAACAAGTCAGTCATCAAGCCGTCACTACAAAAGGCATGGTTTGTATATCATTACACATCAATTAGATGGTTCATTAACTTAGTATCTCATTATATTCTTCTCTTCTCCTATTATAACATCCTTTTCCTCTCTCATCTGATGAGAGATTTTCTACATTCACGAAACGCACGTTGAAACATAAATTCGTAAATAGCTCAAAACTCATAATATGACTAACACGTAGTTGAGCATTTAAACTTTTGCATATAAGTGTTCTATAAAGAGGAAAGATAAATATATTTTTGTTCTCAGCTCCCTATTTTCATATTCTACAGTTCAAAACTTTTCAACCCCTTCTTTCCTGTTATGTTTTTGAAATGTGTAGAAGACAGAGAAGAGTGTTGTATAGAAAGAGAAGATGTAATGTTGTTTTTAGTATTGTGTCTTGTATTAATAGTTATGTATGTGAAGTGGTGTCTGAACTTGAAAACTTTTTAAGGCTTCTATCACGACTAATGCTAATGCTACTTATGATACTTTATGCTTATGAACTTTGAGACAGAGTTTTTAACTTCCTTGAGGACAGAGCTTATTTAGAAAGATGTGTAGTGAGTGTTATAGTGCTTGCTGATATTATATATATATATAGTATTGTGTTGTGGAGGAGTTGGTATGTTATGCATTTGAATTTATGAGTGCGTGCGGGAGTATAGGAAGAGAGTTCTATAAGAAATATTTGGAATTATATTAAGAATGAGAGAGAGAGAGCTAGAGAGACATATAAATACGTTATGAAGGGAAGATGAACATTTGTTCTTATTATATTGCAAGTGAATACAGAGAATGAGGCTTGGGAATGGGAATGAAAAGTAGTATATTTGCTACATTTTATAGATAGTAAAAGTACAACTGAATTGAGTAAAAATAATAATATGAAATGTAAGAAATGAAAAAATTGAAATTTGAGGAAAATGGCACTGTGATAAATTCGTTAAAAAATGAAGTAAAGCTATATAGTGTGATTAATTAATTTTTTTAAAAATTTATATGTATGGCAATTAGTTAAATGGTGCTGTGATCTAGTCTGAAGAATTGCGATTTAATTAATTGATTACAGATTATATAAAATCTGCTTGCTTGCCTGAGTGTGATTTATTGTGAAAAGTGTGATTAATTAATTTAGCACACGACAATTTATCACGTATTAGAATTAATCACACTGTACTGTGATTTACTTAAAAGTTGATATAAATTGACTAAAATTCATCTAATTTGAATAAATCACAGTAATTAAACACGTTTTCAATTTTTCACAATAAAATGTGATTTAAACGACACTGAAAATTTTGCACCAATAACATATCCAACAACATTAAATATAGATACAAAATTAAGCTAGATAGTTGCTAATATAATGCAACAATTTAAAATATCCAACTAAAAATTTCATATTAACTATTAGATTTTCCAAACTAAATAAAAAACGACGTTCAAATCCCACAATTGACCATATGTCATTCCTTAATCTATTTCACCAAAGTCGTAATGTCATGTCTCAAAGTGTGAAATGACTCTTATGACTTTAAGCTCCTTTAAGACATTAAACCAAAGGAGACCACCACTTGGCCTTAGGTGACAATCAGAGTGATAAAAAAGGGCATCAACGAATCAAGTCAATTTGAGTTTCAACTCTTGTCTTCAAATTCCCTAGAGGCAATCCAGGTGTAGAGTATCATGAAACTTATCAAAGAGTATCAAGGAAGTAACAATGTAACTATACAAAACAACACGTAAGAAAGTCTATAGGCTAAACAACATGTGTGTTTCTTTTCTTGAAGAAGTGAGTGATGTGTTAGAAAATGTACAAAATACGTCAATGTGTACACACACGTTGCCACTTACAACTTTTCTGGAGAACAGAAAATGAGTCTATATATATAGCAACTGAACTGAAGTAACTCNACACGTTGCCACTTACAACTTTTCTGGAGAACAGAAAGTAAGTCTATATATATATAGCAACTGAAGTAACTCTATATTTTAGGACAAAAACAGGGGAAGTAATAAATGGATGTGGAAGGAAAGGCTTGAGTAGAAAAAAAGCTATCCGGTTACAAAAGTATAAAAGGAAGATGATGATGTGTGTTATATTGTAGGAGAGTTGTAAGGGTCTGTACAAAAGAGAGTTGTTGAAAAATTATTAGAGAGACAAGATGTTGATGTTAGGACATAAGTTGAGGATTTTCTTGTTTCGATGCTGTTTGTTGTTATTAGTTGTTTTGCTCTGATGTTGTATATATAGTGTACGTTGGTATCATCGTCATTGAGGTATTATGAAAGGAATCTCTTTTAATCCTCCAGACATATTCTGGAGAGAAAATGACATTGACACCTTGCATTGAGTATATAGGTTGTTATAAGCTAAGACTCGTGTTGTTATCTTTATGTACCTGACTATAACACTTGATGGAAGTAAATGGTAATTATGATTTTTACTCATTTAGTAGTTGACTTTTTTGATGCCCCCACTGCCGTAGTATCTAAATTATTAATTTTTGGTGATTTCAGTCGCTCAGAAAATATTATGTGGCGTTAGAAGAGGAATTTTTTTTATTTTAAGTTTCACTGAAAGTCTCAGGAAATTATGTTTCTTAATATGACTATAATATTTAATATAATAATTTAGTTTAACTAATAGTTTGATGGAAGTAGATGGTTATTATAATTTTTACTATTTATTAGTTGACTTTTCAATGTCCACTATGCAGGCAAGAGTATCTAAATTATTAATTTTTGGTGATTTCAGTCGCTCAGAAAATATTATGTGGCGTTAGAAGACGAATTTTTTTTATTTTAAGTTTCGCTGTAAGTCTCAAGAAATTATGTTTTTTAATAATACTATAATATTTAATATAATAATTCTAATTTCTGAAGAGAATATGACATTGACACCTTGCATTGAGTATATAAGCTAAGACGATTTGTGGTGTTATTTTAGTATAACTAATTCGTTGACTTTTTTGGCG
>VCNE01000610.1:0-12470 GCA_009869805.1 Oncopodura yosiiana | reverse complement strand
GGATGAGACGACGATGAGAGGAGGAAAGGTATTTCTTATCATATAATAATAGTTTATCTAATTGTACTTCATTTTTTAATCATTTTTATGTGGTACGTTTTTGTCAAACTGGACCTGGTGAGATAATTTACATTCAATCTTTTTCTTCTTCTTTCTACTCTTCATACAACTTCAACTTGAACTAATCCTCCATTGAAAATTCAGACTCTTCTGATGCTGATGAATTTGGGCTAAATAAATAAAACCAAATATTAGAATTACTAATATTGAAAAAAGATTTCATGATAAAAGATTGTTCAAAATCTATTATAATGTATAATTACCTGATAGCCCTGCATGTCAAAAATACAACTCTTTTCAACTTCTGGCTGTAGAAAAAGAAATTGAAAGACCAAACACACCCACATTCTGAGAAAGGATCTGACATTAAATCAGGCTTGTAAGTGTAAACATCAGCTGCACGAAGTCCTCCAATTTCATTATCAATTTCATCCCATAATCTCTGTCTTATGATTCTGTAATAAGCTGGAGATTGTCCAAGATGGGAGTCAATTTCAGCCCAAACTATATATTATTGTTTTATAAACAAATACAGAATTTACAATTACTGAGTGATAATTTTACTTTTTTGATAATATTATCATCATCATGCGTGAATGATAAATAATTTGCTTTTTTTTGTTTGTTTACCATGAGCTAAACTTGGTGTTCTACTAAATTCATGACTTTTTGCATCACTGAAATCATAATCGGGATGAAATGAGAGATTCAATGTTGTTATCAAATTGAAAAGCATCTTTCTTGAAATGACAAACATTTCCAAATTTTCTGATGTGATTATATCAGTTTCAGAATCAGTAGACTTTGATAAAAAATCATCTTTGAGAGGTGGAGATAGAGCTGAATAAAAGAAAACAAAATATAGATAAAAGGTGCTGAGTTTCATTTCATGATGTGATGTTTAAAATTTAATCTTTACCAACCTACTATCTCTGCACCTCCACCATCTTTAGCCATCTTTTTGTATAGGGATTTTTGTTCTCCTCCAGCAACCTAGAATTAAAATTAAAAATGATTATTATACAGTTTAATGAACTTCATATTGACACTTGTGCAAATATAATGGATTAGTATAAAGTAGGATACATTCTTTAATCATGACTGATGTGACCATTATATAAATATATATATATATTCATACTCTCTTGACATTCATGAGATAAACAAGTAACAAAGGTTGAAGGTCTGTTTTGATTCATCACTTTATCTACTTTCTATACAGATGTTTTTATGACAGTTTTTATTGCTACTGTGATAAATAGTATTTTTAAGAGTATTTACCACATCGAATAGTTATTTTCAAAATCTGTATTTAATGAGATTAAGAGGTCATTGATCTACTTCCATTTCAAATTTAGAATTTGTGCATTTTATAAATTGATGTTAGCGATGCAATTTTATATACTATGGGACTGCATTTAAAAATATATAGGACACTTTGTAAAAGATTTTGCCAGATGTATTTCTAAAATTAGCAACAACTAACTTTCTCGCCCGCCATTAATTTTGGCAATAGTTCAAGGAAAAAGACGAAATATATATGCTAAAATACCAACTACAAAAAATAAAACTGTCTTAGAAATGTCATAAATAATATGTAATGATGACATTAACTGGACATTACCTTGCAAGAATAAGATTCCACTCTTCCAACAACTCTATATTCACCAATTTCCAAATTACTTAACGATGAAGACAATGCTTCTAATCAACTCTGTATTCACCAATTTCCAAATTACTTAACGATGAAGACAATGCTTCTAATCGTCCACTTTCTAATAGCTTCATTTTGAATATTATTTAGATTTTATATGAATAATAATTATTATTATAAGCAGTTGTTATTATATTTCTTTTCAAAAATATTTTTGTAAGAGAACAAATTCTGAACTTTTCTTTTTAAGAAATACAAATAATTTATTTATTGTGTAGTCAATTTTATTAACTCAGTTTCTAGTAGGCACACATTTTATTATGTTTTTTGATTTTAAAAAGTTTCTTTGAGCAGCATTAGAATCACTAATTAAAAACCCACTCAAACTAATAATACTCGCCATTGAGAAACACCTTTGTACCACACACTTTTGTCTTCACAATCTTAATATTTTTTAACTCTGGTTAGCAACAACAATAAAAAAAAGAACTGATTACTACACCCCCGTCAGCTGATAATAATATAATGACAAAGTCAAAACAACATCTCTCTCGTAGTGTACTACTCTTGTGTTTATATACTTCGTATTTATATAAGCAGCTATAACATTGACGTATATTATCGCCCTCCAAAACTATACCATGTTGTTACTATGCAGAAAATAACGGACCAAGGCTGAACTTGGTGAGAAAAACTACATTGGGGAAAAATTCCCATTGATATCAAAAGAAACCTTTAAAATATGACATTTCAACATATCGAAATTGAAAACTAATAAAATGACATCAGGTTTATGATATTTTTAATTTATTATCAAACATCATACATCCATTTTATGAATATCTTGGTTAATTACTGAATTAGTAAAGTTGGTTTTTCATTATTTTTCATTCTTGTCTTCAACGTAGTTTCTTACTGCGAAATTTGTTCTATTTCCTTGACATAGATTTCTCTAAAGCAATAGAGGTGGCGCTGTATAACATGAATTGAAACTTACAACTAACGCTAGTAATTGAACAAAGTATCATCATGACTAAAATTTTCATTTTTCCACTTTATTTTTGTCTCTCTCAATTTTATGGTATTACACAAACATAAATTATTTTAGCACGAAACAAGAAGAAAAGCAAAGCTAACCAATAATAATTTCTCTGTCAAATAACATATGACCTTTCTAAAATGTACATGATATATGCACTACAATTATTATAGTTCCATTATCAATTCATCATAAATATGAACAACTCACTTATATATCAGTGATCATAGTAGTGTTTACAAATATATGTTCATAACCAGATACAAAATCTTAACTCATGATAACAACGTCGTCTTCATCACCAACAATCAGTAAAAGAGCTGCATAATCTACTCAAATATTTTCATTTCTGTCCCTTCCCTTAGAATCTTATCAATTTTCTCCATTTCTTTATCAGCTAGGTCTCCATCTCCATTAGTACAGGCTTCACCATATTTGATGTAGTAAAGTAGGCGAGCTATAATAACAGAAAGGAAAAAAAGTTGTAATATACTAACATCAAAATTCTTCTTCCTGGATTTTTTTCTTTAGTGATAGTGACACAAAAGAGATACAAAAATGTGGTGTTCAATTATGTGTGCAACTTGTGAAAAAGATAGAAAAAATAGAAACAAGGAATTTCTTTTGGCACATTTAACAAAAAATACTTTGGCATAGAATATCTCCAAGAAGGTCTCTTCTTATCTTCTATGTTTCTCTCATTCTTCTGTTAAGACATTGTTATAGTATAGTTTACTTCATTAAAATAAATCTAGTGTTTATGTAAACTAAGCTAAGCAACATCAACACACAGTTTTGTATCTCATTACATACAAAGTTTTTTTTAATTCAGTCCATTTGTTTAAATTTAATTAAACTACTCTTCTTACTCTTTATTCTAGTTAGTTAGTTCAATGATAAACTTTATTTTTGTTGATCCTCATCATCCTTACCTCTGACTCTATTTTGTCCTATATATATTGTTTTTGAGATAATGCTATCAAGTTGACTACAAAGTTCCAATAGTCTTTTAGCTTTCTTCACTCGTTCCTCTGTTTCTTTTACTTTACTCAAAGAATTAAATATTCTTTTGATAATTTCTTGTCTTATATCCATTAGCAAGTAATGATTTGGATGAACTGTAGTGCCTTCATGTTTAGCTAGTACTTTTTCTAATTCTGCTTCATCACCATCAGCCGCTTGGATTTCACCAACAATTTCAGTTTCTATTTTTCCTGAAGATTCTCTATAATGTTGTGTTCCTCCTATAAATTATTCATATAATTATGTCCATCATATTTAGTTAATTTATTTATTCTTACCACATACGTTACACTTCCATTGAGCCTATTTTGAAAAACAATTAAAATATAAACAATAAATAAATCTCACAGTTAGTTAGTAATCTTACATCAGCTCCCTTGGCTGGCTCAGATGATAAAAGGTACCCTTTTCCTTTTGGACATTTTTCACATTTAACTGCAGAATACATAGTTCCAAGCTCTGTAGGATCCATGCACCTGTCACAATTACAAGCTGCTCCAGCAGAAGAGAAAAAAATTAAGTAATTTCAGAATTCCTTTCATGACAATACATATAAAAAGATGAATGTATACCAAAATAATAAATTTCTTGTAGATGTGCTCTTCTTTCAATTGTAGCTCTTGTAATATCCATATACTGAGTAGTAATATGTTGTCCAGATTTAATTGGAACTGTCATAGCATAAATTATTTTTTTAATTCAAGCTAGATAATATAGATATCTAAACACACTAAACTAGATACAATAGCTAATAACCTGTAGCCCACAATTTAATGGAGAAGGTATTATCAGGATTTTCAATTCTAATCCAAGATGTATTAGGTTGACAACTGTGAGACAGCATAGAGGCATTGAAAAAGAGCAGAGATGCCATTCTATAAAAATAGAGACAAGAAAATGAACAAAAGAACATACAGAATGAGACTTTAGACTCTTTTAAATTGCCAATTTCTTCTGTCACATCTTCTCTTCTACTATACTTCAACTGACTAATGTACTACATTTATAGTTACAAATACTTTTTTCAAAACTAATGTACCTTGGTGTTGAGGCTGGTGTTAACCTATCTGTTGTTCCAAAAGAGTTAATAGATACAATTCCAGCTATATTAAATGACAAAATAAATTAAATGGAAAATGTGGTTGGGGCATATTGATATATATGAAGAACTAACCAACTCGTCCAACCATATCAGTGTCAAATTGCTATATATCAAACAATAGATAATTTACAAATTAATTGAATATTACTATAATACAGCTACAGAAAATCATATATTACATTACCTTCAAGTTACATCTTTTATGTATAAATTCACAGACTTCCTTACTAGCAATCTTTGGTCGGTTCTTCTGTTGTGATTCTAATGACATAAGCTTTTAAAATAACAAGGTAAAAAAGCATTAGATTCTTTTATACATAAAAGTCAAAAAAAGTTTTTCTAAATACTCACTTGATCATACTTTTTAGAATTAACTTCCTTCATTTGCAAGCAACGAAGGATTTTTATACTCAAATAGTCATTTGGATCTGTTGTTGGCTTCACTTGGTTATTCTTAAAGACTTTACATTCAAATTTAGCATGTTGAGGTATCTACATTGTGAAATAATAAAAAAGACAGTTAATTTCATAGATATAACTACTCCAGTACTATAACTAATTTAATTGCTGTTGTAGACTCATTGGCAAAGTCTTCTTTGACAAAAGACAAAGAGCAAAGGGGCAATGACTGTTGATGTTGAAATTACTGTTCTACTATTCCTACTAGTACAGATTAATTATCTCTTGAATATATAGAGCATTATTTATGTAAGGAAGAGGCGTATTCTCTCTCTCTCTCGTTACTTTTCATTTCCTCGTAAGAAGATGACGACATAGAAAAAAGAGATGTGTAAAAAGAAACAGAGATTCGGTTTCGGAAGCCAAAAAAGTGTGTATGCATGTGTATACAACACTCAACACTTAAAAATCATTGTCAGTACATACTACTAATACAACACAGAATTTGCATTACTACTGCTCAACTTTTACACACTTTGTAGGTATGTATGTACATGTAAGTAAGTAGTTTTGAAAAGAGCAAATCACACAGTATAAACTATATATGTCGTGATAAGAGAAAGAATCTTTTTAAAATAAGTATACTGTATACTTATAGAGTCCATTAGATATGCAAGTGTTAGTTTTTAGTCATGCATTTTGTTTCTAATTGTAATGAACTTGAACTTGATTCTCTACAAATTGTTGTAGTATATAGTTCTTACTACATACACTAAAAAATTTTTCAAAATAGTATATGCTACATTTAAAATTCATATTATTGAAGTCATGGCCAGCGACAAAGTGACATTATGTAAGTAAAGGAAGAAGAAGAAATAACATATAACGTTGTGTGTCATGAATTCAAAACCTTATTTTTTGGCAATCAATGCATGATGTAACATATATCTCCACTGGGATTTAGATATGTTGTAGTACACTAACATATATTTAATACTATTTCCTGTGTTGTGTTTAGTATTATTTAACATTAACTATCTTTTACTAATACAACTATAGTATTACAACATGCTCGTAATACATCGCACGGTACAATTTTCAATGTACTCAAATTTCACTAGATTTCAACAAATTAAGTTAACTGGCGGATTTGATAGTATAGTAGATGATCTCATATATGTAATGTAGAAGCAGAGTAGTCATCTCATAAGTTGTAGCATGCCAAAATAAGTTAGTGGGTAGAAGACCACTTCTCTTCTTGTACTAAGATATGTTTTTCAAAGTATTTAAAACTCAAAAGGCCAAAGTTCTATACTGTATATAGTAGTATAGGTATATAGTAATAATAATATTCATATGTATTTTTTGATGATGTCTATCATGACGTGACATCCTTGCTGTTACTGTTGACTTTTTTTTCTTGAGTGCATAGTCGGAGGTGTGTATGTGTATGTTTGTCTAACATAAAAACACGATAGCCAGAAACAACAAACTTGTTCATTTTGTCTGTCTCAGATTTCCTAATGATGTATGACGTCTTTAAAAAAATCTAAAGTCTTCTAATAGAAATTGTACTTTGCTACACAACTCTTACCTTTTCACACTTTTCTTCACACATGGGCCATTTACATACAGAGCAAACATAAACTTCATTTCCAGGTAATATCAATTTGTAGCAGCCGAGACAAATTGAGAAAGGTGCTGGGTCTATTTGTGAATATAAATAATTGTGACAATTACTAATTTCATCTATCTTTAGAGTGTTGGACAACAAATAGTATCAGTAATTAGTAGTGAATTAGTGATACTACTTCTAGGGTAGGTAGTTAGTTTAGTTTTTGACAAACCCTGCACTAAGGTTGTACCTCCGCTGGGACCAGTTACTAGAGCGTCTTCTTGAATAATTATTTCTCCCTAATTTGTGTATACATATTAAAAAAACTATTGAAAAAATGTATAAAATTGTTTTTAAAAATTTATTTTAATTGTTGGACCTCTTTTATATCTCTGGTCGCTTCCTACATAAAAAAACATGTTAACTTTTACCATATGCTTTCTCTACTCATATTAAATCAATTTTAAGATGATTTATTATCTAACCATATACCGACCCTGTTGCGGGTCAGTTTTAATTACTCCTGGAATACTCATGATTAGTTATTAAATATTGACTCAAGAAAAACTTTCTTCTTCTTATAAATTTGTCTCTTGATGACTTTGACAACAACACTATGAGAAACTCGTGTTTCACACTCTTGTCAACGTTTAACTCTACAACTTGCTAACTTGCATGTGTGTGTGTGTGTGACGATGAAGCTCTTGTTATTTGGTTTCTAACTTTATAAACTCCAGAGCAAGACTGAGAGATGAAAATGAGTATAAGCTTCTCAAGTCTTATTTCTTTCAAGATGCGTAGGAAAAGAGAGATTTAGACTTGAGCTTTTGCATATACTATTATAATAGAAGATCCCTAGCAGTAAAAGAAATACGGAAAGAAGTTAGTTAGGTTAGATATATCCTTTTTTCTTGACAGTCAAGATCTTTTTTAAAGAGGAGTAAGATACCGGTAATAGTATAGGCTTTAGTATAAAAGGAGGAAGTGTCTCTCTAAGAGTGAATGTATATACTTATGCGACAAGGAGAAGACAAACTATGCAAAAAAGTACTAAAGTTTTATGTATATATTCATAGGCCAACAAAGACAACGTCTGTGTCTGTGTGACAAGTCAACAGTCAATAGACAAAGTACTACATTTGAAAAAACAAACAAGAGATAGATAGAAAGATTGGGGCAAAAGAGCAGCAGTTGAGAAAATCAAAGGTGGCTCAATTGGCAAAAGTGTCGAACTCAGAAAAAAAACCACACACATATGTTATGTCACTACAGTATGACTTGTTTTTTCAGCTTTTTCTAAATGAAGTGTGCATTGAAGCACAAGATGCCCTTTAGATATAACCCATCTAATGGCACTTTTAAAGAAAAATGACAAGAAAAAATGAAAAATGCTTCTTTAGTGTTGTATGAAAAATTGACATTTTATTTTTACAACTAGACATCTGTCTGTGCTACTTACTTTGTTTCGTTGTTAGTACTATCTCTCACAACTATCTCTCATTTCTAATGCATTTTCTTCTTTTTCTTCTATATCAACTTGGTATATATCTATGTATATTTTTAGCAAAACTTTTTTTTCAACTTCAATAAGCTTCAATCCTTGAATATACATTTCTCCTTCATTTTTGCTATGGTTTAGTAAATATAAGATATATATCTTGTTCGGTTTATATAGTATTAGAACATTAGTAGTAGTACACAGAAGAAATTGGCAACACAAGAAAACAAGATATCATCATTTGGAAACAACAAATGTTACTTCCAAGTGTACAGGTGTAAGTTTATGACTCTTATGACAAGTGCAAATTTACTCATCATTTGTGAAAAGACATGGTCCATGAGAGTGAAACATAGAAAGCTTCTTTTCTCTCATTTCTCTCATTGTGTACGTATGCATAGACCTTGCACAATTTATACATATTTTATTTTCAAATTAAATAAAAAACTAAAGGGGTATATTGTAATTCAAGGTTAAAAGAGTCATTTGTAATAGAAATTAGTATGTTAGTAGTATATTAGTATCATTCTTACACAACCTTTTCTGTCTTGAGATATATTACTATATTCCATGTTGACAGTTGAGTGACAGTTCTAGGTGACATTTTCATGAATGTAATAGAGTGACGGCAACGTGTTATCAACTGTCATGTAACTTATAAGTTGACTACATATTACGTAGTAGTAGTAATAAGTATGTTAAATTAGAAATAGAAAAGTTTTTTGTGATGAAAAATTTAAAGACTTTCCACAAGTTCTTTCATATAATAAAAAGTCAGGTGTGTAAACACATTTTCTTTTCGAGTCGGTGTAGTAAGTACTACTGCTATAGTAAGTTTAAGGATTATGAGTTTTCAACAGGGTCATAAATTATTATTGTTTCATACTTTCACATGTATATCATTCTATAAGTATTCATGTTTTGGTTATTTAATTTTAAAAACCAGTACTTTGCAGTCACGATGTTTTGGTGTATATATATATTTATTATGAGAGAGTCTATAAAAGTGAAGACGATTTTAGTAAGCAACCTTCACTTATAAGAACACACAATTATTTCCACAACGCCCTACATATCTTTAGCTAAATGTTCTTTGAAAAGAGAAAGACGCAAGCAAAAGAGTCTCTCAAAGAGAGGAGAGCAAAGTCAAAATGAAATGAATGTGGTTTCAAAGAAGTTGAAAATAGAGTTGGAAAGTGAGTTGAGTGATTTATTCATTTAACAACTCTTCTTTTCCTGGATAGTTTCTTCATGTCTAGTTTAATAGTACATAGTAGTAGTACCTTTTCATGCTAAATGATGTTGCATTCTGAAAATCTTCTTCTTCTCATGATTTGACTTTAGCCTACTTCTTCTTTTTCATGTCTGACAATGTGTCTCTGCTTGTCGTCATTTTGTGATATTGCAAAAAACCAGAAGTAACTACAAAGTGAAATAAGTGGAGAATGTTTATGCAACTGAAAACGTGTCTTTCTATTTCTTACAATTACACAGACTATAGAGAAGCTGACATACTAGCATTTTCATTCCAATTTGATGATACATCCACTTTCAAAAATATACTTACTACATAAAACTTGTCAAATGTAAACGAAGTAAAAATATATGTTAGCTAAAGATAACTATTTATCAGTAAGTAATAGTAGTACTTAAAATCTGGTTTATTGCTTGCTATTACAAAACACCTTAAATTGATTTTGTTATTTTAATGTGCAATAAAATTTATCAAATGTAAAAGTAAACATTCTTCTTCCAATTTCTTCTTCTAGTACTTCCTCCGACACTCTCATTGCAAAGTTATAAATTATTCTCACCTCATTTTCCTTGTCATTATGGAGAATAACATAGTAATGAAAGTTGTTTCTATTTCTGACTACATTAATGAGTACCATTTCATGCCTGGTTTGTCTTTTTTAAAAGAAGAAGAAGAGGAGAGAGACAGAAGATGAAAAAGAAAGAAAAAATGTGCAGTAATGTCAAGATGTCGGCACTAAATTGAATTAAACTATAAAAGAATAAAAAAGTTTCATAATATACTTTTGTACAAAAGATTTTCATGAAACAACATCTGTGTAACAAACAGTTTTANTCATAATATACTTTTGTACAAAAGATTTTCATGAAACAACATCTGTGTAACAAACAGTTTTAAGGTTTAATTCTTAAGACAAAAGAATAAAAAGAAAGAAAGGAACCGAAAAATTAAATTCAGTCAGTGAGTTAGTCAAGTTAGTAATGGTATAAAGCATGTACAAAACATTCGCTTGGCTAAACACAACCAAATCATGACAATTTGGATCGCTACCAATTTCTTCATAATGGTAACATTTAGTGACGTAATTTGAAAAAGGTATTATATATGAAATAAACTCAATCTCTCTCTCTCTCTATATATATAAATATATATATATATGCCTATTAAGTTATTAATTTAAAGTAGCAGAATTAATTTTTGTTTCATTAAAGAAAATGTCACAATTATTAAAGTGGTAGCTACTATTATAGCATGCCACGAAGCGTTAAATGAAATTCAGTTGACAATGAATTTACTAGTAGTAATGAAATGTCATAACTGTCAAAATCATTTGTATGACGTCATTTTTAAAATTTTTTTTACCATTTTTTGAAATATAAAAGAATCCATGATATTTTCATGGCTCAACACCTTTAATGAACAAAGATTGAGGCGTCATAAAAAGTATAACATGCGATAGTTATTGTGGCGGCAACTCAAGTAAACCACGGTCTCATTTTTGTGAATCACAATTTCTGATTTCAACAAAAAAAATCATTGTTTTCATCAAATTAAAATCAATATTTCAATCTATTAATTGAATTAATGGTAATACTCCAGTTGTTTGCTTCGTAGTTTTTTGGATCTAGTATTTGATTGTAAGTAGGTAAGTATCTAATTATAATTCATAACAGCGTTGTAATACAATTTGTTGATTTTGCCGACATTGGATTTAACATTCTTAAAAAACTAATTTATCAAGTAAATTTTTGTTTAATTCATTGTGAAAACAGTTAAACAACATCAAGATCAAGATGGTGTCAATCAGAGTAGCAAAACCTGAAGACTTGATGAATATGCAACATTGTAATTTATTATGTTTACCAGAAAATTATCAAATGAAATATTTATTTTTATCATGGACTTTCCTGGCCTCAATTAAGTTTTGTAGCTGAAGAATATAAAGGAAAAATAGTTGGATATGTTTTAGCAAAAATGGAAGAAGAGTCTGATGAACTGCCACATGGTCATATAACATCTTTAGCTGTACAAAGGTCTCACAGGTAAGAATTAAAACAATGTGTTACAACAGATCAATGATTGAAGATTGAAAGATAACTTTTTTCATATATCAATTATTTTATGATTATAGGAGACTTGGAATAGCTCAAAAATTGATGGATCAAGCTTCAAGAGCAATGATTGAATGTTTTAATGCTAGATATGTTTCACTTCATGTTCGAAAAAGCAATAGAGCTGCTCTAAATCTTTATACAACTACATTAAAATTTAAAATATCAGAAACTGAACCAAAATATTATGCTGATGGTGAAGGTAATTTTAGTAGTACTAAATTAACGGTACTTAATTATTACTATATTTTGTTTGAGTGCGCTGTGTTTTTGATATTGCGGTAACATAAATGTCTTTCGAGTTGACAAGAAAAGACAACATTTTTACTTGAATTGTTATAGACTAGTTTTTGTACATGACAAACATGGTATTAAGTTTTAGAAGACTTAAATAACTTAGAGTTCGATCAGGATTGGAAAACAGAATAAGGTGGAAGTTGTGACATTCAATTTAGAGACCGGTAATAATCAACAAGAAGGTAATGATGATAGTAATAGTTGAAGCAGAAGAAAATGACAAAATGATGATGAAGAAATTGACTTGTTTGAATGTTTTTACATAGATTGTGCAAGTACTAAGCAATAATGAAATATCCTGAAAATGGTCGGTGTCTTTTTCTAGACAAGTGACATTGTGGCTTAGAGAAATTTTGCTAGGAAACGACAAGGGGTGTTCATCGTCAATTAAAATAATTTTGGTAAAATCGGTTTCAA
>VCNE01000608.1:0-22534 GCA_009869805.1 Oncopodura yosiiana | reverse complement strand
AGTAAAAGAAAATATTCCATCACCAGTCACTCCATCAAAGAAACAAAATAAGGAAAAGAAGGAGAAACCAACTGTTGCTGAAGATTTAGAAGGAGGTATGTATCAATGAGAATTAATTTACTTTTAATTATTTATAAAAGACTTGATCATCAGTCTCAATGTATATAATAAAAATAATTATTTTCTAGGTGATTGGATCCAAGCTGTTTCACGAAAGGATAAGAAAACATTAAAGAAAAAAGATGATGTCAATAAAACTCCATCACCACCATCACAAAAAGATAAAGGGGCTCGAGGTGGAAAGAAAAATGAGACTACTACCACCACCAACAATAATAAATCATCTACTACTACAGTTTTATTGGAAGATACTGAAGACTCTATGGATGTAACTGCAGCAGTGCTCAAGCAATTGGAAGAAGCCCAAAAACTTACTGTTACTTCATCAACAACTCAAACTTCACCTACGTCTACTCCTCCAACTGACAAAAAAGGAAAGAAGGACGTTGTTACTGCTAAAAAGGCTACTACTGAGAAAATTGATGTTGTGGACAACAAGAATAAAACCAATACTAACAAAAATAATAACAACAAAGTTGTTGTCAATGAGGAGTCTGAAAATAACAATGTTGAGGTGACTTCAAAGGCTAAAGCTCAGACTGATAGTCCAAAAAATAATATTGCTTTTGATGAAATTGGAGGTATACAACTTAAAAAATTTACACAATCATCAAATGTTATTAATTATTAATTAATTTTAATATTTTTTCATAGACTCATGGGAAGAAGCTAAATCTCGTGGAGCTAAGAAACGTCGTGCAAGAAAGGACTAAAAAAAATCATCAACTACTAAACAATCTTCAAAAGCCAAAATCAAAATTTCATCACTCAACAACTATTAATACAACAATACTACTACTACTTGAAGCTTTCATTCAATTCAACAATGAAAATATATCGTAACACAAGAATTTTTTCTTTAAATATTTCTTCTCTCCTTAACTCTCTACTCTACTACTATATTATAATAATTTCTTTTTTTTCTTGCAACCTCTACTATATTATATTCTATAGGCTTTTATAGCAGCAGAGAGATTAGAATTATTACTATAAGAAGTGTGAAATACAAAAGCTTCAAATTTATACAAGTACAAGTGTAAGAAAGCACATTCCAAAAAAAAATTACTCACATCATATAGGAAATTAACATAATTTACATATCACAGACAGAATCACATCAACATTGTATAAAAATATCAGTTTAAAAAATGATCTTGAAGTGTAGATTTAAAAAAAATCGGCCTTAAAAATATTTAAGTTTATTATTTCTCTATATGTCTCTCTCTTGCAATGAAAAAATGGCTGAAAGAAAATACTGAACGTAGAAAAAGGAATAAATGATAATTTCAAATAGATATACAGTTAAGGTGATCTCTATTTTCACAATTCCACATCCTGTTATATATTATTTCTATAAATTGCCAACTTGACTGTGACGTAATGAAAAAAAATATACTTTCAATGAGAATGAGAGACACTGATAACTTGACAGGACTTTGACCCTATGCATTATATAATTATTGTACACGTCAACTTAAGCAGCTATTAGCTAATTTATTATGATGTAAAAAAACATATCGCTCAAAAATCGAAATCATCCTAAATGAATAGAGAGAGAGAAAAAAAAAACTACTGCAACGAGAAAAATGCAAATTTTGATGTGAAAGTTTTATAGGTGTTCAATGTGCCAAAAAAAAGATCTATTTCATATTTATATATTAATTTAGCAATTTTGTTTCTTCGATTGAATAATATTCCTTTTGATCACTAATTTTGTGAAAGCCATTAATTAGTTATAAGAAATCACTGCCTAATTACTAAATATCCTTTATTCCACAAAAGTAAAGAGGTACTTATCTCTAAAAAGAAAAAAAAAGTTGATGATATATATATATAAATAGAAAAAAAACTTGACTGTGGTAATTTAATCATCACAATTATTACTTTAATTCTAGTTCTATTGCAAAAAGAAAAGTATTGGTCCCAGCAGAATTAAAATCCGTAATCCTCCATGTGAAAAAAGTATATTAAAAAATTACTAAGCTGTGATACAAGAAATACGTTATATATTTTTGTCTCTACTGAAAATGGTGCAAAAAGAGAGATTTAGAAAAAAAGTCAATTTCACAATTATTATCCCGGCTTAGAGTTTTTTTTTTGTTAATTGAACTATATATTTAAATATTTAATTGTAATTTTATTGGACTCTTTTTATATAAATGATGACAAATCAGAAAATAATGTGTGACCAACTTTGAAAAACAATCTTCCATTTCCACATATATATTTCTTTACCTCTTGCCTATTTCCCTTTTCTTGCCACTGACCTTCCAACTTTACTCCATTCCAACAAACAACATTTCCATACACAAAACTTATTGAACTGAACTCATAAATCACTCAAATAACCAAAAAACCTCCAGAATGGTTTGTCACTACTAACTCTATCAATTACTCTAATTTTACAATAATAATAATAATAATAATAATATATTTATGAATATAATGTATAATTTAATGTAAGTACTTTAGAAAATACACACAGGGTTAATAATATTATTATTCTTGTTAACTTTTTAGATGGTAAGAACTCTGCTGTGTGCTATGTCCATTTACTATATATAATAATTAAGAGAGTAAAGCACGATGATGATGATATGAAGATGATTTAGAAAACTAAAATAATGGTGATGGTAGGCCTAAAATATATAATGTAAGTTATAATAGTATATTTAATAATATATTTAAGCGTCTGTTGCAAATCATTGCTGTTAAATACATTCGCCGTACTTATGTACCTTAAAAAAGGAAAGAGGATTATATTATTATTATATGTCCATTTGCGAGAGGAATGAATGATCGTATAATATAGTGTGTTGTTTGTATATATATATAGGGAATATAATATTTTAATATTAGTCAAAAGTTAATAATTATGTCATAGCCAAATGTTGTTATTAAGATTTAAGAAACTAAACTACACTACTAGTTAGTTAGTGCTTGTCAATATGGTGCTACTGAATGTAGAATTTGTCAATTCATTGCCATTTCTTTCGTCCATTTGATGATGGAAAAGACTTTGAGCATGATGACAATTTTAGTCTCTACTCGTATAATATTAATTGTTGTTGGTGTTTTTTTTGCTAGTATTTAATTATTGGGCTGGTCTTAATTTAGTTGTTGGGAATTTATTATTTTATTTTGTCAGTGTTGATTATATTACTATGAAAAGGAAAGTGTGCAATAGAAGACTAATATTTAAATGAACTCCCTGTTGGAACAAGTTGCTTATTAAAATATTTTAAGTAGCGCTTGAGAAGAACGACATTGGAGAGCTTATGAATATTGAATGTACATTTTTTTTGGATTTTTTTGTGGGGGTTTTGCTCATTTAGCCATATATATGTAGATTTAATTAGCTTTAATTTCATAGATTAATTGGAGAGCTTATGAATATTGAATGTACATTTTTTTTGGATTTTTTTGTGGGGGTTTTGCTCATTTAGCCATATATATGTAGATTTAATTAGCTTTAATTTGTGGGCTTCATAGATTAAGTTAAGTTAGAATCAAACCAATGAGTTGCAAAAATGACCTGACAATCATATGCAGAAATTATTAATTGCTATAATGAGTTGATGAATAACTTCTCGTAGAGCAAGGATTAAAAGAAAGCAGCAAAATGTAAATAGAATTTTAAAAAAATGGGATTAATGTATTTTTCAGAAATAAATTATAAAGAGTGTTGTACCTTAATTGTTAAGTATGGTGTATATAGTTAAGGAATATATATCTATATTTTTTGACTTATATTTTAAAAAAATGGGATTAATGTATTTTTCAGAAATAAATTATAAAGAGTGTTGTACCTTAATTGTTAAGTATGATGTATATAGTTAAGGAATATATATATATATATTTTGACTTATATTTGGGGAATTTAATGGTTGTTACAATTATATAAGTCATCTGTGTTTAGGAGAAAAAGAAGTGTATAAAGAGAATAATGACTAAAAAATATTCCTCTCTAGAGGTATAAACGTGTTATTACAATAATATATTGTTCATGCGAAATATGTGATGATGATAGATTATTTAGTGGAGTATTAACTTATGGTTGTTTCATTAATAGAATAGAGAATGTTGAGCATTGATGATAGATGAGAATGAGAAGAAGGAAAAAAAATTATATGACAATCGTTAATTAGTATAATATTTGGGAATAGTAAATATATTGAAGAATTTATTCAATTTTTTTTGTTGAGATCATGAAATTGCAATTATAATATATAATTATTGATTATTACAAATAGAGTGATGATAATGATAATCATGAGATAAGGAGTTGGGTATAAAGTATATGCTAATTGAATGTTGACGTTTACTTTAACAGTAATATATTAATAATGAAAAAAAATCAATTTAGCTAAAAACTAAAAAATATATTCAATTATATATATATATACATATAAGTCGTTGTAATTAATAAATATATATTAAAATATTATATCAATTACTGTTACTCTGTACATTCAAGATAATTACATCAATAATTAATAAAAACCATATATATACAATTAATAATAATATTTTATTCTCTCAAGATCAATATTTGCATTAATTAGATATAATTAAACACAATCACCGGTACTTATATAGCTTAGGACTATTTTAATTATTATGTTAGGTGTTAATTAATCAAGGACAAATTTTTTTGAGTGAGTTTTTAGAATGTGTGTCGTGTATTTTTTTAATGCATTGGCTTAAAAGTGTGTAACTATATGTACTAGTAGTAAAGAGTCTGAAATAATCTTGAGCTTATTATTTTCTTTTTCTCCTTACTTAATTTAGATTCCGTCGTTGTCTGAAACAGAGATACAGCCCCATTCATGCTGTTGAAGTCTGAGACCCTATGAAGTCAATGCATTAATAAAAAACTCGTTACAAAAAACGTTTTTTTCTAATAATTTTATAGTTAATTAATATTATTTTTTTAGTGAGTATGAAAATCAAAGTGTTTAGTACGTCTACCAGGAATACTAGTTGTAGTTCTATGATTTCTAATATGATTATTACTAGTAGTTGTAGGACTGGAGCCAGCAGGACCAATAACACTGGCTCCACTATCAGTATCCATAACAGAACTTTCCCAAAACATATGCAAGTCTTTGCGTACCTTTTTAAGATAGCTCAAATGAGCCAGTACTGTTTCTCTGGGTGTGTCTGTATCACTTCCATTAATATTATTTCCATAAAGCCAATTAATTGTTGCTTGTCTTCTAGATTTGCAGAGGATCCACATACTCTTCAGTTTCAGTCAAGTCTTCTGTCTCATCTTTAGTTTCTTCAGAATGAAGCAATGGTGGTCGATTCAGATTTCTTCGATTTTGTTGATTCTGTTGATGATGATAATTATTTGATGTTGGTTTTAATTTAGATGATGGGAGTCTGACATTAAATTCAATGATGCCTTTAGAATTGAGTTCATTTTCTCTTGCTGAGATTTGAGATTGCAGCTCATCACTTGCCATCAGTTGACGTAAAAGTTGTTGCTCATCTCTTGGAGGAGGAATTGTTGCTGATGATGATGGAGGAAGGAAAGTTTGTTGTTGATCATAAAGTGATTGTCTTCTAGAACGTGATGATGATGATGGAGGAGGAGGCATTTGTTGATGATCATCTAAAATATCTCGTGGATCAATTGTGAGTTCTGGATCATTATGACTGCTTTTTGCTGAGCGTTGATTGTCTCTAGAAGATTCTGGAATTTTTGATTGCTGCTGGTGATTATGATGTTCATCATCACTTTCTTCTAGAATTTCTTCTTCTTCTTCCTCTTCATAATCATCATTATCCAAAGTTTCTTGTGGTGGTTGATATTGTTTCTCTTCTGGTTTTGGGAAATTATGAGATCGTGGAGATGAAGAAATTGGTTGAGATTTTAGAGTGATGGAGGCAGAAGATTTACGACTATCTAATAATTTTGGGACTGGTGATACTGCTTTTGGAAATTCAATAGTGTGATCAATATCTAATGTATCTTGTGATGAGAGACCCATCATTTGTCTTAGAACTGCTGGAACTGGAGGTGAATTAGGACGAGATTGTTGAGCTGTATGGTATCATTTATATATATATAGAAAATGAATTTATTTATTAAGGCTTGTGAAAATAATTATAAATTCTTTTTTTACCTTTAGTTACTCCATCACCAGTCTTATTGTTGGCTATCATACTATAAGGAAGATGACTAGCAGCTTTTCTTCCATTCATAGATTTATAAATTTCTGTTGGAGACCTTGGTTCCAAATTAGTTGCTTCAGCAGATGGTGAAGAACTTCCACTACTCAAATCACTTGGTGGTTCCATATTCATTAGAGGTTTCTTTGCTGAAGTTTTTGATGATGGGGCTACAGGAATCTTTTTAGGAATCATTGATATTGTTGAAGTTGATGATGGTTTTCTAAGTCCATTCATAACAACTTGATGATGATCTTGATTAGATTTAATTGGACTGGATTGTCTCAAATGTTGTTGTTGTTGTTGACGTTGTCTAATTCTACTAAATGGTACTGACACTTCTTCAGACTCAGTTCCAGTATCACCATTTCCATTTGCTCCACTAGCATTTGCCCCACCAACACGTTGCTCTCTTCGGCGTAGACGCTCAGCTCGTCTTTTGATTCGTTGTTGATGTAAAGGATCTTTATCTGATTGACGAACATATTGCTTCTTAGCTGGATTCACTCCCCATCTTGGTTTTTCTTTGCCATCTTTACCATTTAATTTATTAAGTGAATTTGTTGATCTTGCTTTCTCAGCATGTTTGTCAGGATTAGAGCCCAAGTCTGAATTTGAATTGTCTGTTTGAGTACCAAATTCTCGTAAATGACTCAAACTTCTACTACGCTCATGCGAACTTAATGTTGGCGACTCATATATTTTATTATTATTATTATTATTAATATGATGGTGATGGTTCATACCTAAATCAATTTCTAGATCATTATCATCTTGTTGAAATGAGAGATCAGAGACATCAGAAATCATACGAACATCTCTCACAGGTCATTTCTCCTAGACGAATATTTTTTAGTTGAGGTAGACTAATAGCTTCACTTTGACGTCGTATGATTTCAGCCATTTGTTGTGGTTCTGGTGGTGGAGGAGCTGCTGATTTACGACCATCTCGACTTTGTCGTCCACTTTGAGTTTGTCCATTATTAGATTGAACGGCTGATTTGTTACGAATATATGTTTCTACATTATTGGTAGTATTATTAGTTGAAGGAGGAGGAGGAGGAGGAATTTGTTGTTGTTGTTGTCTTTGAGTCATTTTAGGAAATGAGTCTTGATTTAAGCTTAAATTATCTGGTGAATCCATTGCTTCACGTTGTCTTCGGATTAAATCTGCTACATCTTCTTCTCTTGGTGGTTGTTGCTGCTGTTGTTGTTGAATTGATTTACGACGAGTGTTATTATTATTATTAGACTCTTGAGGTTGTTGACGACTTGAGCTTGAATTGTTGTCACTGTCACCTTTACGATACTTTTCCATTTTTCGTCGTTCCATTTCCATTCTCTCTCGTTCAAGTTGTTGTTGTTGAGCTATTCGTCGTTCTTCAGCTTGCTCTTCTTGAAAGCGTTTTTCACGCTCGGCCTTCACTCGCTGTTCTCTTTCCTCCATCTAAAATTAAGGAAGAAAAATATTTTGGTGGTATTAGTAATCTATGATTATTGCTTTTGGAAAGTTTTTTTTAACTAAAGGTCAGAAGAGAAACTTTGAAGATAAAATATCCCTGTCACCGGAAATAAAGTGGAAACTATGCAAATGTAATTATTTATTAGGTCTGTTATCTCAGCAGGAGAAAACAAAGTTCAGAACTACATAAAAAGAAATCAGTGGCACGCCTTTCTAATTGTTTGTCCAATTACGTCTTGGAGAAAAAACTTTTACGAAAGAAATGTCAAAACTAAAAATAGTAACTTTTTTATACTTCAGCTTACCTGTTTCTTCACTGCTGCCTGATGCTCTAATGCTGCTTGACGTTTTTTTGTTCGCTCTTCCATAATATTAGGGTCAACCACTACATTCTGACCTCGAATGTAAGTTCTGAAAACCAAAACAAATATAATAAAGAGGAATTCAGAGCAGAGTTTGTATATTAGTATTATTAGTGACATGACACATGTCATATATAAAATGCTGGCTTAGGCTTTTCTACACAAGTGTAAAAAAATCAATGCAACCCAGAGAATGTTAGCTATACTTAAATCTATAGTTGTTAGCACTTCACTTGACTGAAGAATTGATTATTTTTGTTAGTTGACAACATTCCCTTTTTGGAAAGTCAGGTGTAAGAAAAGTGGCTAGCATGCAATAAGCTCATTAGACTAGTCACAAAAATTTTTTCTTTAGAATTCAGAACATATTGTGTAACAACTGAGTGTTTGTCACGCTACATATTTTTCATGCATTTTGCTTATAGGTTAATAGGAGTGCAAAGCGCATTCAAAAATTATAATGTTACCTTTGCTCGTCTCCTTCTTCATCATCAGGCCGGCTAAGCTCATAATTACTTCCATGACTTAAATATCTTTCTTGTTGTTGATAATTATCAGCATCTCCACCACCACCACCAACATGTAAAGCTGGATGAGATTTACTACTAGTCATTCGATTAGAATTTAATCCTCTTTCCAACCAAGAAGGATTCAACATTGGATCTTCACGAGCTGATGGAGGAAGTCGAGCACTAGATTCAGTTGATGGTTCCCAAAAATGTCCAACTCCTACACCTTTATCACCCCATCTTGATCTTTTATCATCTTTATCTTTCTCTCTCTGTTTCTTTAACTTTTGCTCTTCTATTTGTATTTGAAGATCATTGAAGCCATTGCTCTCTTTCTTGTTTTTGAATATCTCGATAAACGTCTGCTTCAGCTGTGTGTCCTACAAATGAGGAGCGCATTGCTGGTGGAACTGTTGATTTGACACGATAGTTTTGATGGGGATTATTATCGTGCACGATGCTTGTCATTGTATTGACAGTGTATTCATAAGAGTTTTGTGGAGCTGGGAATTCTGGTGGAATTTTGTGAATTACCATTCGACGTTGTTGTTGCTCTTGTTGATGATAGTCATTGTTGCTAGAGCTTTGGTTGTCGTAGGTTTGTTGATGGTTAGATCTTTGTGGAGGTTCGCCGCTTCCATTTCTGTAGAAGATAGAAAGAGATTGAAAGTTAGAAATAAAAACTAAGCTTAGGTTTTAGCGTGAATGGAATAGAAGCAGATTTTCAATTTCAACTTTTAGAATAGAATTAGAGGAAAATAAGCCAATTTCCAAAGATATAAGAAAAATTAAAACTTGTCAAAATGAGGCTAACTATTTCCAATATCCTGAAACGAGAATATCATGTGGAAAAATGATATTTAATGAAAGCTTAGTTACTTCTGTGTCAAAATAAGCAATAAGGAAATAATGAATGTAGGTCATAAATAGAGTCTGTTCTTGTTTCTTATATATATACTTCACACAGTTCAATATTTCAGAGTGGCAAAGCAATCAAAAATCAATCGATTGCATTTTATAATGGGACAGTGAACTGAACTGACTTTTCTCTTCACTTTCACACAGGTTGCATTTAGCCTATATTTCATAAATACTATGGATGAAATATTCATCAAAAAGTCTACAAGTAGTTCATGTATCTACCAACACGTATACAATTCCCTTAGTATGAATATGCAACTAAGAAAAATTCCTCTGCCTAAATACCACCACAGTGCACTATAAGAGCCTTAGGAAAAAATATACATTTCGTGCAAAAGAAATTCAGTTGATTTGTTTTTTATTCTTCTTCGTGGTTTGGTTAGGTTCCCTACTACTACTATGAGCTGACGACCTCATTTTGAATGAAACTTATTGTAACGCAATACTTCCATTTCCTACTTCTGTCCAAAGAATTCTTAACGAAAATAATAATAGCTAAGCCACCTGAGAAACTTTTGACCCATCCTATATACACTATATATATATTTACTGACCTATTTTTTTCTTTTTTTTAGTTACCTGGAATTATAGTCTTCATTACTTTGAAATCCTGTTACTTTCACTTTGATAGCCGGAAGTAAAAACTTCATCATCCATTGAAGTCCAATTAGCATTAGGGCCATTACCATTTTTCATTCCTTTGGCTGCTACTTGATGATACATTGAAGGAGGTAGTTGTTGTTGATGCTGTTGAAGTTGAGCAGATGATTTAGACTTTGGTAGAGTTTGACTTTGAGAGCTAATTGGTGGCAGGTGGCAATCACTGTGAAGAGATGAAATAATTAATGGTGGACAGAATGAAAGCTTTAGAATATGCATGCAATAGAAGTACATAAAACATATGTAGTGTTGGAAGGGTAGCAACCTTTTGACCTCAATATTGCATTTTTTATTTCACTTTCCATTTCATATATGACTAACATAAGAAATTATAGGTTGTCAGTTCAGTAGTTTATATAGTTTTACCTTTGAGTTAGAGAGACACCCAATTTATTCACGTAACTGGATGACACGACTGATGATGGAGGAACTGAAGCTCCAGTTGACATTATAGGAGTAGCTTGACCCCATGGATTCCACATTGCTGTCATTTCTTCTGTAGTGAGGAAAAAATTTATGAAATCTATTATTAGTTCCATGTTGTCATCATTCATCAATTGAAGGTAGCAAGACAATAATGTTTACAAGAATTCATTGAAATGCTATAAGAAACCTTTGGTTTAAAGCCAACTAGTCTAAATTAAAATAATTATCCATTGGCCAAGGGGTAATGGAAGACCTAACTTTTTCTTTAGACTTTCTCCTTCTTCTTGACTTGTAAAGAAAACTTGATATTAGGCTATTGACTTTTCTACAAGAATTTGCAAACTTTCACACTCAATATTTGTCAAACACGGAAGTTTTTGCCCACACAACAAACTAATCTAATTCCTCTACTCGAGACTTTCTAGCAGAAGAGTGTTGTCAAACAAGCCATAAAATGTCATTATGTCTAATGCACAACTTCTATATTTAGCTAATGTAAGAGTAACAGTAGTAAGTAAAAGCTGTAAAAAGTACTCAAAAGGAATCTTGTAGTTTATCATGAGGTCGTTCACTTGCAGAATTTTGTAAGAAGTTGTTGTCGATAAAGTCAATTTATCTCATTCTCATTAGTACATTACCCTTTTTTTTACTATACAACTCATTGAACTCATTGACACATGTCGACAGGAAATGAATGTAATTTTTCTTATATATATATATATTATTATTATTTATGTTTGTTTCTTACCTCTTTCCTTAGCCCATTGCTGTTTCTTCTGCTCTCGAAGCGTCAAGCTGGAATTAGATCCATACATTTTCATCCTTTGATGATGTTGCTCATAATCAGCATAGTCAGGAGGATAAGTATGAAGTCTTGTTCGTTGTCTTAAACCAGTTGGAGCAGGAGCAGCACCAGAAGTGGAATTATTTCGTTGTTGCTTCACCATTAGTGGATAACTTACACCAGAATTGGGACATAATGACACAACATTTGTATTTGCTATTAGCTCCAAGATTTTGACTAAATGTTTGTAAGCACGGATCATCAAAGTCGTTTTGAGACTTTTTCTTAAATTTAGGAACAGACACAGATTTTTTAGTATTTTTGATAGTTACATGATCTCCTGATTTTGTATTAGGTCCTCCAAATCTTAATGGTGGTTGTTGTAATGGTGGATTTTGTAAATGTTGCTTAATTTCTGATTTTCCTCCTTGTGTATAGGATTTTGAGCGACGTGGTAAAAGATGAGATGAGTAATTACTGTAATTATGATTTACAACAGGCTCAATGGAATCACCATCACCAATTAATTCTGTTGGATTTTGATTACTTCTTCCAGCCAATCTTGCTCGTTCAGCTCGTTTTTGTTGACCTAAAGAAATTGGATAGAATGAATATGTAAAACAGTCTTGTTTCTAGAAAGGCTCAAGCCATACTAAAGAGCTATCAACATGGGATAAGCTTCGTTCCTGGTTCTAACTCAATTCTTTCCAGGTGATATGATGATGATGGTAGTAGTAGTAATAGAAGGGGAAAAAGAATGTTTGGCTAGAATTGAATGATCTGTATCTAGGAAACATATTGACGAGTCTACTATATATGAGTAGAACAAATGTCTCTAGCAATTTAGGCCAAGCTGGATAACTGGAGACAATTTTTTTTATTGGACTAGGAGAACAAATTGTTGATAGCATTCTTTAAATTTTAGAGTGAGGGATTTGTTGGCATGAATGGAGTTTTAAAAGTTTACTATGTCAGGTCAAAATTGTCAATTAAAATTGTTAAAGTATTTAAAAAAGTGAAAGAGATTTTGTTTCCAGTTGTCCAGCAGCTCATGGGAAAAATCGATTTTGCATGGAAATGCAAACAATGTTGGGTTTTTTAAGATTGCACGTAGCTCAAGGCGCGGCCTACTCAAAACTCATTCAATGACAGATTATTACTGGAGAATTTTTCCTACATGGAATATTTTTGTCTAAACTAATTTTAATAATTGGCCTAGTTTGTAAACTTGGGCTAAAAGGATTTGCAGCAATAGCTCTATAACGAAGTACCTTCACTAATATCAACAGTGGCAATTAATTAATTAAAACTGAGTAAGAACAGATTTAGATTAATAAATGTAACTCACCAAATCTAGAAATAATTTCACTATTTTGTCTTACAGGAACATTTCCAATTGTTGACATTGCTGAGGAAGGAAGTGGTAATGATTCAAAGTCTTCTGATGAAATCATAGTTTTTGTGTTGGATGACGACTTAGATTTTGAATCCATTAGAGTTGACAAGTAAGGATTAGAAATAGAAGACTGAAGAGACTTGAGTGACTTAAAACAAGAAGGAAGGTCTGGATTTCGAAGAGTTAATGCTGTTCTTGGACAATTGGACTTACTCATTTTGGAACAAAGTCTATTTTTTGAAAAGATAATCATAACATCATCATCATTATATTTTTGTACTATATAATATTGGTACTTACTGATTTAATAATAGTTCACTTGACTCTCCAATAATGAAGGTAAGTTTTTTGAATAATGGACACGTTTTTAGACTCAATATTAAATGATATTTCTTGTTCTGTTCTTTAGACTTCAAAACTAATAATGGAAATTGAACTAATTCGACGACCTCTTCTGATTTCAATATCTTCCATAGTATAGCCGCCTTATTTTTTTCGTTACGAAGGTAACTCTACTAATGAAGAATGGTTGCTAAAAGAAAAGCCAGAAAAAGAAAGAGAAATGATGATGATGGGGGCGAGGAAAAGTTACCATCATTAGAAGAGCCAGTTTCAGCAACAACAATATGTTCCTCATTACCAAGTGAAATTGATGAAAATGGATTGGAAGATTTATGTGAAATTGTTGTCTCAATCTAAATGTCGTAAATGCTCATTCATCTGTCAAGATAAGAATGAGCTTTTGACTCATGTTGCTGAAACTCATTCAATATCACTGCCACCACCACAGCAGACGTCATCAGCATCAGAGTCTGATGAATCAATTAGTAATGAAAATGAATCATCATCATTTGGTCAAATTGAGCAAACTGGTCAAAATCTATCTGAGCAAGAAAAAGAAAATAATCAATTAAATGAAAATGAAGTTGAAGATGAGGAACAGCAACAACAAACTAATGAAGAATTAGCAATGGAAAAAGATAATGATGTTGAAGATGTATTTCTTTGCTCTGAATGTGACATTGTATTTGTGTCTGAAGATCTGTGCTGTAAACATATGAGTGAAGTTCATCATTTGACTCAATTTACTGACTTTATTCGAGATGAAACTGAAACAAATAATTCCGTCTCTACTTCTTCGGATTCAACCAACACTGCCAATAATACTAATATTATAGAAGAAAAAAGTTCAAGACCAAAAAGACAAAATGTAATGGTGACAGTTGTCTTATTATTATTTCTTAAAGTTGAACTTATATAGTAATACTAATTAATTATTTTTTATTCTTTTTTCAGGTCAAACCTCCAAAGCATCTTAGTGAGAGTGTAGTTCTCCCAAAGAAACGTGGCCCAGCCCAAGAAACATTTGATTGTTCAAGATGCCCAGCAAAATTCAAGTCACAAGAAGTTTTAATATTTCATGATCAATGTCATATTAAAAATAATTCTGCTAAAGGATTCATTTGTCCTGTTTGCACTGCCAAAGATGTGACTCATGATGTATTTCCTGTGTGGAGAAAATGTTTATGGCATTTATGGCTCCAGCATAAAATTGATTGTGATGTGTACTCTTGTTCAACATGCAAGTTTAAAACTCATTTACTTGTCAAGTTTAAAGAACATCAAAGAATTCATAATCCAGATGCAGCTATTCATAAGTGTTCAACTTGTCATAGGACATTTAAGCAATTGAAACAGGTAACTACTTTATTTGATCTCTTATTATATTAAAAAGTTCCAACTCGTAATTTATTATTTTAATTAATTTTATACAGTTGAAAACACACGAGAAATACCACAAGGAAAACTTGACAAAATTGCCACCACCTTGTGATGCACGTTGGTATACACCAAAAGAATGTCCAATTTGTAAAAGAATCTTATCTGACTCAAAATGCTTGAAGAAACATATTTCAGCAGTTCACAACAAATTAAAACCTTACGTCTGTTCAATTTGTGGACATACAAGTGCAAGAAAAGCTGAATTACAATTACATGTGAGACAACATACTGGAGAGAAACCTTACAAATGTCCCACTTGTGATTTTGTTACTGGTGATCATAATTCTTTGAGAAAACATAAATTGAGACATAGTGACAAGCGGCCATATGTGTAAGTTTACTTTTACTATTTTGCTATCATAAAAAACTAATAATTTCTAAAACTCTTGACTTATTAATTTGTTATTCTGCTAGGTGTCCATATTGCAACTACCGATGTATTCAAACATGTGCATTCAAAAAACACACAGTGAGTTGTCATCCAGCACAAGAAATTGTTTTTCTCTGTGACTTATGTTCTCATGCATCAGTCAATGAAAGTTTATTTGCTGCTCATCAAAAAGATCATGCTGAAGGAAGAATCCCTATTGAGTCTAATGAGGAACGTACAGAAAGTCATCATCATCAAATCTCATCCTCATCATTATCAAATGAAAAAAGTAGAGAGCAAGAGTCTGAAACTGAGCAACGACCATCATCAACAAATTATTGGCTTGGTGAAGAAGATAGTGTTGATGTTGTCGATACTGGAGGAATTACTTATACTCATAGTCAAGCACAAAATGAAACAACAACTGAAAATTCTGGTGGCAATGAAAATCAACAACAACCAGAGAATGAAACATCTCATATGTCGACTGGGCCTCATTTACAATTAGTTACTGTGGATGCTGCAACAAATACTGATGTTGAAGTTATTGATATTGGCAGTTCAGATGATGAAGAAGCTACTATTGAAACTAATTCAGAACCAAATGGGCATAAGGATAATAATAATAGAATTGAAGAAAATAATGTATCCACATCTACAACTGTCGATTTGGTCGAATTGAATTTAATGTGTAATAATAATGACACTGAAGCTATTGAAAGACTGTTAGATATTAATAATATGTAATTGTTTGAATTGATTGTTGTAGTGTGCTAATTAGAGCTGTAGAGCTTTATATGGAAAATGGTGCCGTGAGTTATTATTGTAAAAGTTTTGTTGTTATGTACGTTGCATTTTAGATGAATTGAACTAATCAGTACAAAGTTGCTTATATAGTGCAAATATTAATAATAATTTTCGTTATTGTGGAAAGTAGTGTGAAACAATCAAAATGTAAAAGTGAGAAACGACTGAAAATATGACTGTTAGTTTTAGAAGAAGAAAACTTTAGTCTTGTATTCAATATATATTACAATCTTGCAATAAAGTATATAGATGATTTTACTTCAGAAATATTTTCATTTCTACTACTACAATATATAAACATTATGACTTTAGTATTATAAATTAATTTTAGTTATTTATTCTAACTAGTCTGAAAACGCTGAACAACATTCCACATTCCTTTAGGACTTTGTGAAGCTTCAGTTCTAATTCGTTCATTTTTAAAATATCTAGCTTTCAGCTTTTGCTTATGTCGCCCATGAGTTTTACAAAGATTGTGTAAAACTCCTTCAATCCAAATTAAATAGCAGTCTTTACATCTTCTTTTGACTCTTCCTTTGATTTTCATTCCTCGGATTGGGATCAAAATTAATGATGATACTAATGAGACTAAAGATGACTGAGTTGTTTTCCATGGCTGAAGTAATTTTGATGATGATGGTGACAAGTGATTGTGATGAGAGTCTAATGGACTATTGGTAATTAAATTGTTTGGTGTTCTTGAATGGAAACAGGAAAGGGAACGAGTAGCCTGGAATATAAAAAAAAGGAAAATTCTAGGAAAATGTAAACAACATTTTTTGATGGTGATTTAAAACTTTTGACTTACATTGTAATAAATTGAGTTATGCTTCAGAATCCAAGAGGAATTTGATGTCAATGTTTTTACAAGGCTCCACATTATTGTTGGTTATAATTTCGGCATTTAATTTTAGAAAATTATCAATTTTTTTTGTGCCGACAAAAATGAAAAGAATCTTCAATGCAACAAAATATTATGAAATTCAAAATCCGCGCGTTTCGAAACCAAAATTGAGATGACAAGAATTCAGAATTTAATAATTTAGCTGACATTTGATTTATATTTCATTTTCAGTTGATTATTAAGAATACAAATTAAGTAGTATTTATTTTAATTAATTAATTAATTAATAGACTTTATAAATACTTTAGTAATTCATTTCATGTCCTGATATTTTTACATGAAAAAGTTGCCTTTCTCATTTCGCCCAGTGTGAATCTAATTGAATTTCTGCTCACCAGTTGGAGTCGTCGTATCAAAACAAAAACATTCATAACCCTAACGCCAGCCGACAGAATAAACAAAACCCCACCCACTCTAGGAGCAGCTTCTAGAGTCTTCACATGTAATGATACATTTTACTGAATGCTGCGTTCGAAGGCAGTATTCAGTAAAATGTATCATTACATGTGAGACTCTAGAAGCTGCTCCTCGAGTGGGTGGGGTTTTGTTTATTCTGTCGGCTGGCGTTAGGGTTATGAAAACATTCTTCTACGTGCAATTGATCAAATACGCAAAAATTCATTGTCATCATCATTCTAGAAAAAACGTTTTCAATTCTCTACGAATTAATCACATATTAAATTAATGAAACTAATTAAAAAGACATTAGTAGATCACCGAGTTTACAAACTGTGCCATTGAAAAGTGTACTAGTAAAATGTTGTAAAATCTTTTTTTCTATTGTGAAAGTGAAATCATCAGTTTGAAAAAAATCCAAAAGAAATTGGAAAACTTTCAATTCTTCACAAATAATGAAATTCATCACCAATTGACTTGGTTCAGCTGTCCATCTTGTCATTATTAATTAGTCTGCAGCATAAAACTTCATTATTGAAGGTATTTCATAATTTCACAAGTTTTTTTTTCTTTTTTAGTAAAGCTGTGTCTTTTTATTGCAGTTTTAAAAAAAATGTCAACAACTGAAAAAGAGGAGTTAATTTCGTCAGAAGTTCTCAATGACGAAATGCATCTGAAGAGATTGGAGAATTTAAATATTCCATGTGGCTCTTGTGAGCTATCTCAAAGAAATTGTAAATGTGACAAGAGAAGATCATCATCAACTTGTTTTCCCTATTTCTGGAGAAGAACAGCAGCTAATCCAATTGTCAAATCAAAATATACTACAAAAAGAAAAGGAAGTTCAACATTAATTCATCCTTCTAAACTTAAGATTTTATCTGAGAATGGAAATTGTAATCTTGTTGATAATTCAAAAGTTATTTTCTCTTCAACGACAACAACAAATACAAATAATTGTCAATTACTAAATTCATCATCACCATCTATTTCAACTACAACAATTACAACTACAACTTGTTGCTCAACTTTTGCTAATAATAATAATAATAATTCATCATCAACTTTAGCTTCACTTCCTCTTCCAGATTTTAATAATTTGTCTATTGCAAGTGACTCTGATAATAATAATGGAAATACTTCAAGAAATAATTCATTTAGCTCAGTTTCTTCAACTTCCTCTGTTTCATCTCGCTCTCCTGGAACTCTTATAATGTCAACTGGACTATCATCAGCTTCAAGATTTCGTAATAATAAATCAAGATTATCGAATCTCAAATGGAAGACAAGAATCAAATGTACTTTGAAACAAGATTCATATCCAATGTCTCTCTCAGCTTCTTCATCTCTATCATCATCATCAACAACTCTTGAAACTATTCGTGAAGATGATGAAGATTTTTCGTGTAAATCCTTAAGCTCTTCTCTTCCTTCAATTCCTACAACTGCTAATGAGTCTTTGACTGGAAATAGAAGTCAACAACAAAGTTGTTCTCAACAATTTAATAATAATGGAGAACAAATTGATGATGTGAGTATTGAGGAACTTGCAAGTTATTTGGATTTCATGGTGTATATTCCAAAGAAAATGTCACCAATGGCTGAAATGATGTATACATAATCGTAATTCTTTATTACAATTACAACAATTGAACAACACAGATAACATCACAACCAATATATAATAATTAAGTATAAATGTAACACAAAAGTGCAAACATGCTAGAATTAGTAATTATTACAATTTGTACTACGTCTCTTTACGTATAATAATAATATGTGAGCGTAATCGATTACGATCAAGTTAATAATACAACTTCTATATATATTTCGATACATAATAGATTTCAATTATATTAGCTCAGGTCACATTAATTAATTATATATCTATATTAATTAATCTTGTTATTGTCGCTGTCACTGAATATATATTTGTACAACATTTCTTCAACTTCACACACAACTACATTTTAAAACGTAAATTCAACATTATCATCATCACACTTTAATTTTTTGTAATGAAACTATGTAAAGTTGTTATAATATTACCTCGTTTGTAGACTGAAACAGAAAGCCAAATTAAATGAATATAGAAAGAAATGTTAATATGCTCGTTCGTAGATAATTTTTTGTTGACCATCTTTTCCTGGACTGCATTTGATAACATTGTATAAGATACCATTACGACTTATTGTTCCTGTTGCAGTAAATTCTTCTTCAGTCTTTTCTGTAATATTATTAGTACTTTGTGGTTCATCAGTCTGTTGAAATTCATTAACATCATTTTGAATTACTGATTTCTTATAAGCATCTTCCAAATGTTTGACACTATGTTGCATCAATTCACAAGAACTCTCTGTTGAAAAGCTACAATTATTTTTAAGGAAACAGGGAATCTCTCCCGTCTCTACTTGAATATGTTTCTCAAAATGTGAATCAAAGTCTGAAGGAACAATCATAAAACAATGCCAACATCGACGTCCACCATGAGATCTTCTATAATGCATTACAGCTGTTATTGGTGAATCAAATTCCATTTTACATCGTGGGCATATTTTGAGTTTACAATACAAATCTGCTAGATTGTTGGTTTCTAATAATTCTTTTACTGAAGGATAATTAGTAGTATTAATAGGGACTCTTGAGACAGCTTCTGATTCTTGTGCTGATGGCAACTTGTTGGAATTTGATGGAATTGAGTTAATTATTGATGGTGATGATCTTGCAGAGCTACTTAAATCTTCATAATCAACTGCAGGACTTGCTCTTAATTTTTTTGCTGATGAATTTAAAGTGGAGACTTTTTTGATTGATGATGATGATGATCTTCTTTTTATTTTGATTGGAGAAAGCTCATCATCGTTAGTGAATAAATCATGATTGAGCACTGTAGCTTTTGCTGCTGCTGCTCTTCGGATTCGACCATCGTTGTGGTATAATTGGATTGTTTCTTGTCCCGACATTGTTTGACCTTATTAACAGCAATTAAACAATTAGATTAATATGTAATATTGGAATTTGTTAGATTTTTGTTTCACATGGTTGTTAATTTACAACTTACAAGTTAATTATGATGAGTGTTGAGCAAATATTATTCTGTTGTGACCAATAGAAGTAAGTAGAAAGATGACCATAGTTCAACTTCTGTAGTGAGCTAATTAATTGCTAAATTACAATTTTTGTTAAAGCTATGAGCTAAAAATAAATATTAAAAAACCACTTTCATTTTCAAAAGGGAAAGCGGTCCATTAAGTTTGGCGCTTCAATATTGTTAGCATTTTACTTTGTTGTCATTTTTCATGAATATGAATTTTTTTATGAGATGATTAATTTTATTAATTATAATTATTAATTAACTATATTTTTTTCTGTGAACATATATTCTATGAAAAGTCGAAAAAGGTCATTCCCAACTAAAATTATAGTAGAATTGAAATAATTGAAAATTTTTTAAATGAGGTTTTTCATTCTTTCAGTTGTTTCACTTTATGGAGAATGAAAAGTCAAAAATATGTCATTTTATGAGATAATCATCTTTCTTAATTATAATTATTAATTAACTATATCCCTTTATGTGAACATATATTCTATGAAAAGTCGAAAAAGGTCATTCCCAACTAAAATTATAGTAGAATTGAAATAATTGAAAATTTTTTAAATGAGGTTTTTCATTTAGAATGAAAAGTCAAAAATATGTCATTTTATGAGATAATCATCTTTCTTAATTATAATTATTAATTAACTATATCCCTTTATGTGAACATATATTCTATGAAAAGTCAAAAAAGGTCATTCGTAACTCAATTTATGTAGAATTGACATATGTAATGCAGAAAAAAATTATTTTTTCAGTTGTTTCACTTTATGGAGAATAAAAAGTCAAAAATATGTCATTTCTAATGAGTCATAAATTAATGACCAATTTCCTGCAATGAGAACCGATAAAATAATCCATTTAGTAACGCTTTACATTATAACAACGATAAAAAGCTTTAGCTCTGCTCTAAAGGAAAAAATGAGGAATATTTGATATAGAATTTCCTCCTCTTTACGTTGCATACTTAAGTGATACAAGCAATATGTAATAAAATGATAACTATTAGGATAAATGCAAAACCTCAAATTACCAAGTTTTAAAAATGACTTGTGTGGTCAACTCCCAATGTCAAATGAGGAAACAACACAAATGAATTAAAATCTTTTAGCAGTACACAAGAAGTTACAGTTAAAACAAATATGAAAAATGACGACCACTGTTAATTACTTTAGTATTTTAATTGTTGTACTTGGAAAGTCAGTCTCATCTCAGAATATTCTAAGTAACCCAATTATAACATTATTCCATGATACTGACGAGACTCATTCTTACAATGTGTTTCAAAACTCATCAAGAATTGTGATTCCATTAAATATTCAAGAGCTTCAATTTCAATGTGTATCATCTTATCCTAATGAATGGATTTTTGAGTATTCTCCGGTACTCATTTTTATTAAAATTAATTACCATCTTTATTTATTAAACCTAAAATTTCAGATTGAAGATAGAAGCCTAAAGGATATAAGAATCACAAAATTCAGAAGAGTAACTATTCCATTTAATGATGACACAGTTAAATTCATTTCGTATTTAACACTGAACATCAAAAATCCTATCGTTTTACAAAATGTTACTTGTCGTGGTGTCAATGCTTATAGGCATTTGAACTCTACGCTTGTAACGACCATAAGAGATCTCAAGTATTTTATTCAAATTGTTAATCAATCATGTAAATTGTCAAGTTATACTAATTTTTTAAAATTATAAATTGTAATATAATTTAATATTGTATAGATTATGAAACTGGACGCCGTCGATTTGGAACTAATTCAGAATGTGCATTACGTCTAGATATTTATTTACATAATGGAACGTTTATTTGTACCAATCGATTTTCCAATTCTGTCACCGTTCCGAAACGAATTATTTTTTGTAGAAATCCTGATGAGTGTAACGCTTATTTTATTCGGGTAACTTTTTAGAGAGCTCAATTTTTCTCTTTCGAATTTTTATTTGATAATTTGAATAGGACGAACATTGCTCTACTTCTGTTGGCTATCGATGCCCGTCCGAATTTTATCCAACAGGTTGCAACGGTTTTAAAATTGCTCAGCCTCGTGTCATCATTTGTGGAAGTGATCATGTAACGTTGGCCAGAGAATTTTACAGTTCTGTTCGTGTCAAGAGTCTTAATGGAAATGCGACAAGTAAGAAGTCTTCTTTTACATAATATTTTAAAGTCTATCGCCTGTAACATTAAAAATGGCATTTGAGACTAGCCTGGTTACCAGGCCTTAGTGACGGCTTTCGGCCGTCACAAAGGCCTGGGGACATTGTTGTTTAGCGGACTATCTAATGCTAGAGAGATAGGCATCGACCAAAATTTGGTCGATGACGTCACCAGGGGTGTTCAGAAAG